>PVKE010002509.1:0-82104 GCA_004027555.1 Craseonycteris thonglongyai | reverse complement strand
CTTTAAATTTATTCTTATACACACAGCTTTTTTTTTTAAAGATATAGTATAACTATATGTGATTTATAAGAGGCTCTTATTAAGGAACACTGAAAATTTTAAGTAGAAAGATGAAAACATCACATAAATAGAAGTAAAATAATATAATTGTTTTAATGTCAGTAATAGATATAATGGATTTCAAGGCAAAAAGATATGAAGCATAGATGGTCACATTATATTTATTAACAGTAAATATAAATAATATTCTGTTATTGCCTTGAAATTTTTGCAGAAATATTGCTCATTAAATACAAAAAACGTGTATATGTGTGTGCATATGCACTGACACAGACCCAGAGCTAGAGCTTTCTAAGCAAACAGACTATTAACATTGCCAATGAAAACTTTCACACCTAGTTCATTCTGATTTTAAATGTTGCTTATTTTATTTCTTCATGTTTTCTGGCCCTTCTTTTTTCTACCAATAATTGGATATTTGATTTTGTAGTTATCTTCTGTGTGTGAGAAAAAATGTTTATGGTCATAGGAGATAATTGTTATTAAATGTTTATTGTTTAATGTATTTATGAACTTTATCTTCCTTTTTGATAAATAAGAATAAAATATAGTGATTATAGGTAAATGTTAAAATACATATATATTGATATATGTACATATACTTTTTTTTTTAAGCATGGTGTTAGTCTATATATTCAAGATAAAGAAGGCTTGTCAGCTTTGGATCTTGTAATGAAGGATAGACCAACTCATGTAGTATTCAAGACTACTGGTAAGAACATTCAAACATATATATTTCATTAAAGTATAGCTTAGAAAATTTTAATGAAATTTTATTATTAAAATATCTGAGAAGATTTATTTGTGTGGATATCTACAAAGTACTTTTACTTTGATATATGTTGATTGATAATTTTGATTTTCCATTCAGAACACTTCGATTTATTTTGCATTTTTGAATTTTAATCTATATTATGTTTGTAAGAGTACAAACACAGCCTAAAGAGGGAAAGCAGTTAGAATTGTAACTACTATAAAGTCATTACTGTGCATCCAGAAAGTAACATCAGCATTTTAGGTAGAGGGAAAAAGGAAATGATTCTTCTAGCCACACATTCTTCTAGTTCTGCTTATCCCTCCACTTTATTGGCCTGTTGAGCTCTGGAAATGGAAATTGTCTGGAAAAAGACAAGAGATATAAATGGAGGCAATATAATTTTTATTTTACTAGTTAGCAAGCTAAGTAAGGATTTAGTCTTCATTTTTATTTCTACCTTGGACACCTTAGTTATAATGGAGTTATATGAGCCTTGCAAAATAAAAATGAAGATTTATATCATAAACTTAGCTGTGCGTAAATTTTATCCCAGTGTAATGGGTACGCTAATTAGTAGTATGATTTTGCATTTGTCAAGAATGAATTATTGAAAGTTAATGTTTCTGTAGGAACAGCAATTGATGTCATATTTGCTTCATTTATAACTCTGTTATATATATATATTAATAACATTTTATGTTTAACAATATTATTTTCTGGAAACTAAGTGGATATTTTACTCACTTGGCAATTAAACTAGATGCTGATAAAAAAACAAATGTTAAATTGCTTACATTGAGATAGGCACGTGCTGATTTGGATTTTCTGATTTCTTTTTTTTAATTTATTTTTTACTGTTAAATTCATTGGGGTGACATTGATTGGTATCAATTAGATAGTTTCCAGATGCACAAGTCCACATCACATCACCCATGCATCGCATCATGTGCCCACCACCCAGAATCAGCTTCCCCTCCACCACCATACATCTGCTGTCCATTTCCACCTCCCCTCCCACTCTCCCCCTCCTCCCCTTCCCTCAGGCAATCACCCAGCTATTGAGTGTGTCCATAGGTCTCTGTGTCTTTGTTACTTTCAGGTTTATATTGTATTCTTAGAATTATGTAAGATATTAATAGATTCATAATTTAAAAGAACGTTGGCAGCATCTTTTTAAATATGATAGTTAAATGAGTTCCTATAAAGCAGACTTGTCTAACCTGTAGTCCAGGACATCTTTGAATGCAGGCCAACAAATTCTTAAAACATTGAGTTTTTTTTACAACTTTTTAAAAAAAAATCTCACCCCCTATCATTAGTGTTAGTATATTGTATGTGTGGCCAACATAATTCTTTTTCCAATTTGGCCCAGGGAAGTTAAAAGGTTGGACACAACTGTTGTAAAGAGTCATATTTGAGGTAAACTGATTAGTGGAGTATGTCTATAATTGAACTGTACTGATACTTGTTTAAAATACAAACGAGTATAAAAATTTATTTTCATTTTAGATCCTACAGATGTCTACACTTGGGGAGATAATACAAATTTCACCCTGGGTCATGGAAGCCAGAATAGTAAATATCATCCAGAGTTGTTGGATCTGTTCTCCAGGAGTGGGGTTTATATTAAGCAGGTATTTTGAAGTACAGTCTATGTACTCTTAGATATTAAAAAGAACTTTTGTGTTTGATAGCTTATCTTTTTCTTTGTATTATGTTAACTTTGTTGAAGGTATGATAGCGTGTTTTAATAAAGAAATCAGTCAGTAGAACTTTACTAATTCTAGTTTAGATTTTATTAACCTTAATCATATTTAGACTATGAAATACCATAAAATTATGAGATGTTTGTCAAGTAGTGTTAGAAATTAGAGGGCGCTATACATATATCAATTTAATTTTCTAATTATTTTTTTTTAACATTTATTTTCTTATTTGAGAGAAGGTGAGAAAGAAAGAAGGGAGGAGGACCCAGAGTGATCTCCATAGTTGTATATCATTAGTTGTAATGTAGTTTCATTCCACATTTGGGGGGTGGAGGGAATGTGTGACCATGTGGGGCAGGAACTGAACTGGGGGCCTCCTTCATAGGAGGCAAGACCTTCGCCGCCATACCAGCAGTTAGCAGTTGCACCACAGTTCAGCATATGGGTTTGCACAGGCCAGGGCGTGAATTTGATCCCCAGACTTCGTGGTTGCAAGGCAAGTGTTCAACCTGTTGAGCTATCCCTGCATCCCTAATTTTATAGTTTTTATTAGAGCAAACTTTGAAATATGTCTAAAGAAAAAGAGCATAATGAATCCCCATGTATCCAATCATCCAGCGCAAAAGATGAGTAATATTTTATTCCTTTTTTTATAAAATAAAGGATATTTTATTTAGAGAATTTTAATAATATTCTCTTCTTTTCTCATAGGTGGTGCTTTGTAAATTTCACTCAGTGTTTCTGTCTCATAAAGGGCAGGTTTATACCTGTGGTCATGGTCCTGGAGGGCGTTTAGGCCATGGAGATGAGCAGACATGCTTGGTAATTGAAATGTCATTATACAGTTTAGGTAACTTCAGTAAAATTTTGGTAAACTGGAAATTTCAGTTAACTAAAAGAAATGTTTTTTAACCAATTATAAGGAGAAAGTAAACCAATTGATAATAGATCTTAAAAAACAGATTATTTTCCTCATATATCATGTTCAAAATAAGGATGTCGATAGCAAAATTGTGTAAAGCATCAAAGAAAAATTGTATTTTGCTTATAGCACTTATTGTGAAGGGACTATTGATATATTTATTGATTAAATGGTACTTTAAAAAAGGAGAGAGAGCTATAATAATACCTTCCATTTTTTCAGGGTATATTAAATTCTAGACATTGTTCATAAAGCCTTACAGTAGCTCTGTGGGGTTATAGCCTCATTTACACTACAATAGTAATAATTGCAATTATTTGATTGCTTACTTTGTACCAGAGACTGTTGTTTTATACTTACCAACTCATCTACTCCTAATACCAATCTGATTATCATCTAAAATACCAATATTATTTTGTGTTTATGTGAAGTAAATGAACTACTGAGGGGGTTAAGAGATTTGATTGAGATTAAATAGCTACTAAATGGCAGAATTAAAATTTGAGCCTAGGACAGATAACTCCAAAGGAAGTTACAGGTTTGGTTAATTACTGAAGGGGTGCATTGTTTTCTGTATTTATTTCTTCAGTACACCAATGAATTCTTTGTCTGAAAAGCTTCCTTTATTCGTACCAAACAGGTTTGCACTTTTGTGTCATAAGGGCTCGAAAATAATTTGTTGAATCAAATTATTTTATTGAAATGTCTTACTAAAGTTTTCTAATTTACAGATACACCTATGTCTATATCCTGTTAGACTCATCTGCCCCTTGCTGAAGTGTAAAGTTTACCTATGATAGAACCATATATCACTTATGTCATTTTGGATGTAGTATCACCAGATTCTATTTGTATTTCTAAGTGGTTAATATATTTTGCTTGGTAATTGAAATGTCATTATACAGTTAATTTTATTTTGTAGGTCCCTAGGCTTGTGGAAGGACTGAGTGGTCATAATTGTTTGCAAGTGGCAGCTGCTGAAGATCATACAGTTGTATTAACTGAAGATGGGTGTGTTTATACATTTGGTCTAAATACTTTTCATCAGTTAGGAATTATTCCTCCACCTTCCAGTTGTATTGTACCCAGACAGGTAAAGTTCTCTTTTTTAAACAGTAAGGTGACTATTTGCTGTAAAACCTGTATAGACAAAACGATGGAAGGTATTGACAGTAACTCATTTTAATTATATTAAGTGGTATATATTTTTCACAGGAGAAATTAATCATAGTACAAACTAGGATTTGTTTGGAGTATGAAAGAAAGCACTTGGGAAATTAGGCACCAAAATGCCTTAAAGTAACTTAAGTATTCATAAGCAGAGAGGGTTCCAGATTTTTTGGGTTTAAGACCTTCCTTAAGAAAAAACATGTAGGGCTTTCCAGAAAGTATCCATCCATGTAATATGAAATATAGAGGAATTTAGGATACTTTCAGACAGCCGTCGTATATTCAAATTCAAGAATTATATTCTGGCAGCATGTTGTAGTTGAAAACCCTGGCTAAGAGGGCAGAGTGGCTCTGAGTTGAGATTCCATCCTGACTTACTAGCTGTGTGGTAAGATCTTTAACTACCCTTTTTCTTATTTCCCTCATCTATCCCTCCCTCAAAGTGGGGATAATAAAAGAGTGCCTACTCTGTAGGGTTTTGAGTATTAAAGGAATGAATATTTTTAAAAAGAATAAGAAAAAAAAACCACATGAAATTTATTAGTACAGATGGGCTATATAAGTTTGGCACCCAGAACCCTAACCTCATTGGCTTCATTATGAATCTGTCACTGCACAGAAGTCACACCTCGCAAGTTGATGTGAAGAGTTATAGATCCAAACGCCACCATTCTTTGTTCTGCTTTCCTCCTCTCATTTGCACAGCTGCCACCAGAAGATATCCTTTCCTCAGTTTTAGAGACCTAATATACAGAACTGGTCTAAAAGTAATATGTAACTAGAATCATAACTTACAACAAATGTGTTTTCATCTCATAAAATTTTGTATTTCAAAATTTTTTTTTTTAATTTATTTATTGTTTTTGACAGAGAGAGAGAGAGACAGAGAGAGACAGAGAGATGCAGAGACAAAGAGAGAACTGAACTGGGGGCACTCCCCAGTTCAGCATATGGGTCCGCATGGGCCGAGGCCAGGATTCAATTCTCGGTCCCCAGGGCTTCAAAGTGAGTGCTTAACCCACTGGGCCATCCTGGCTTCCCCTGTATTTCAGATATTAAATTTTTTCACTAGTTTAATCCTTTGGACTTAAACTGATTAGATACACTTTTTTTTTTTTTTTTTTTTAGTAAGCTTTTAAACTCAACCATTTTCCATTTGTATGACTAATGAATCAATAGGAATTAGCACAGAATAATTAGAGATGGTCTCCAGTATGTGATACTTTTTAGAAGATCTATGTTTTCTAACTATGGAATTTGTGGATATTTAATCATTTTGTAGACTTCTTTAGGGATAGTAGATGTTAACTTATTTTGATTCTCATTGTGGGACTGCCTCAGAGGTCTGGGTTGATATGAACATATTCTCAAATGAGGGCAGTTTGCCCCCACTCCCACCCTCCACAGGAGCCATTTGGCCATATCTAGAGACATTTTTAGATGTCACAACTGGTGGAAGGGGTGAGAATAGTGCTATTGATACCTAGTGAGTAGAGTCCAGAAATGCTGCTAATCCTCCTACAATGTACAAGACAATTCCCCACAACAAAGAATCATCTGGTCCAAATACCATTGATGTCACTGGTGAGAGACGCTTGATATGTCAAATTTAAAAGTACCACAATTTGTAATAAGAACGAGAATGCCTGTTTTGCATATTGCTTGTTAACAAAAGTTTAATGATTTAGTTTTTATACTATGTCAGCTTTTTATACGTTAAAACTGCTAACTTAAAGTGGTTGCATCAAAATGTCTTGTGTTCTGAGAAGAGATAGGATTTTACTATCAGTGCTGAGATCTATTGCCATTAACATTTACAGGGGTACAGGTAGCAAGTATACTATATATTTGTTGCCCTGGTCTACTGGATCTTTGCCAAAATATACTGGCTCATAGATATATAGTAAACTTTAGTCTTGTTTGCCATTTTGAATAGATGCAGTCAAAATATCTGAAAGGAAGAACAGTCATTGGGGTAGCAGCAGGCAAGTTTCATACAGTACTATGGACTAGAGAAGCTGTTTACACTATGGGACTAAATGGTGGACAATTGGGTAAGAATTCTTTGACAAATCTGAAAAGTAAATTAGATTTTTAAAATGGATATTTTGTGATTTGTTTATATGTGTATTTTTAGGTTATTTACTAGATCCCAATGGAGAAAAGTGTGTAACTGCTCCTCGTCAAGTCTCTGCCCTTCATCATAAAGACATCACTCTGTCTTTGGTGGCTGCATGTGATGGGGCCACTGTCTGTGTTACCTCAAGGGGAGATATTTACTTACTTACGGACTATCAATGCAAGAAGATGGCTTCTAAGTATGTATATTTCTGTGAAAGAAACTTAACTTGGATTACTCTTAGAGCAAATATCAGTATTTACTGTATACTGTGCTCTGAAATGCCAAATGGAGAATGTGGAATTGGGGAGGAAGTTAGGAGTTTTTTCCTTTTATGATCTTAGTCTTTTGGCAAGCACTTAGTGAATATATGCCAAAAGTCCTTGTAAGTTGTAAAACAATATTTTTTAATTATAAAATATGGTTAAATGTGGCCTATAAGTTGCCTTTTTCTTTTTCTGGTATATAGAACTAGATTAATCATAATTCTTGTTTTGTGATACAATCATCATTGTTCATATGTAGTCTTTTTTATATTGTGAATTTAAAAAAACAGTTAGTCATATACTCTGGACCATTTACTCAGTCCAAGTGTTTATACATATATATAAAAAACTTATTTTATTGTTTGAGAGAAGGTGAGAGAGAAAAAGGAGGTGGGCCCAGAGCAGTCTCTGTAGTTGTACATCAGAGGTGGATGTGAGGTTGTGTGGGGTGGGAACCAAACCAGGGGCCTCCTGCATGGGAGGTGAGAACCTTTGCTGCCATCTCAGTGGCCATCAGTTTTGCCGCAATTCAGCACATGGACCTCTATGTGCCGGGCTGGGACTCAATCCCCAGACTTTGTGGTTGCAAAAGGCAAGTGCTCGCTCAATCTGCTGTACTATCCCGACATTCCATAACTGATACATTTTTTATCTTTGTATTTGGATAGCCTATTTGAAAGCATATTAAAGTGCCACGGAGTAAACTATTATAGTAGTTGCTTGGCTAATCATAACCATTTAAAGTGGGGAATCATAAAACTGAGGCTTTTTTTCTTCCAAAATCAGGAACAAGACAGGAATGTCCCCTGTCACCACTGCTATTAAACATACTGCTAGAAGTTCTAGCCAGAGCAGTCAGGCAGAAATAAAAAGCATACAGATTGGGAGTTAAGAAAGTTAAACTGTCACTGTTTGCAGGTGACATGATTTTTTATATAGAAAATTCTAAGGACTCTATCAGAACACTATTAGAAATGATGAATACAGTAAAGCTACAGAATACAGAATCAATGCAAAAATCCTTGGCATTTTTATATATGAACAACGAAACTTCAGAAGAAGAAATGAGAAAAACAATGCTGTTTGTGATCACAAGAAGAATAAAATACCTAGGAATAAACTTAACAAAGAATGTGAAGTACTTATGCATGGAAAACTATAAGACATTATTAAAAGAAATTGAAGAAGACACAAAGAAATGGAAAGATACTCCATGTTCATGGATTGGAAGAATCAACATAGTTAAAATGGCCATATTACCCAAAGTAATATACAGATTTAATGCTCTTCCCATAAAAATCCCACAGACATTCTTTCAAGAAATAGTTTTTTAAAATTATCACATTCTTATGGAACCACAGAGACCCTGAATCGCCAAAGCAATCCTAAAAAGAATAAGGCTGGAGGCATCACTCTTCCCAAATTCATTTAATACTACAAAGCATCAATAATCAACCAGCTTGGTATTGGCAGAGAAAGAAACAGGCCAATGGAACAGAATCGAAAACCCAAAAATTAACCCACAACTATATGCATAGATAATTTTTGACAAAGGAGCAAAAAATATACAATGGAGAAAAACCTCTTTAGTAAATGGTGCTGGGAAAATTGGAAACCACATGCAAAAAAATGAATCTGGACTGTGAACTGTCACCATATACCTAAATTAACTCCAAATGGATCAAAGACCTCCACATAAGACCTGAAACAATAAACTGCATAGAAGAAAATGTCATTACTAAACTGATAGACCTTGGGTTCAGAGAGGACTTTATGAATTTGACCTCAAAGGCAAGGGAAATAAAAGCAAAAATAAATGAATGGGACTGTATCAAGCTTCTGCACAGCAAAGGAAACCATCAACAAAGTAAAGAAGCAACTAACTGAAGGGGAGAAAGTGTTTGCAAACAATGCCTCTGATAAGAGGCTAATACCTAAAATATGTGAAAAACTTGTACAACTCAAAAAGAAAAAAAAGCTATTGAGAAATGAGCAGAAGAGGGGAAGCTGGCTCAGTGGGTTAAGCGCTCACTTTGCAGTGCTGGGGACCAAGGATCAAATCCCAGCCCCAGCCCGTGCGGACCCATATGCTGAACTGGGGAGCTCCCGCAGTTCAGTTCTCTCTCTGTCTCTGTATCTCTCTCTTTCTCTCTGTCAAAAACAATAAAGAAAAAAAAATTTTTTTAAATGAGCAGAAGACCCAAACAGACACTTCTCCTGTGAAGACATACAACAGAGATGAAAACATGCTCAACTTCCATTAGCTATTAGGGAAATGCAAATTAAAACCACAATGAAATACCGCCTCACACCTGTTTAGAATGGCTGTAATCAACAAGAGAAGAATAACAAGTGCTAGAGAGGCTGGAGAAAAGGAACCCTCATACACTGTTGTTGGGAATGTAAATTGGTACAGCTGCTATGGAAGGCAGTATGGAGGTTCCTCAAAAAATTAAGACTAGAATTACCATATAACCCAGCAATCCCTCTTTTTGGTATCTACCCAAAATACTTGGAAATCTTAGTCCTCAAATGTATATGTACCCCAGTGTTCATTGCAGCACTGTTCATGGTGGCAAAGTTGTGGAAACAACTAAAGTGTCCTTTGATAGATGACTGAATAAAGAATTTACATTTACACAATGGGGTATTACTCAGCTATAAGAAAAGATGAAATTCTGCCATTTGAGAAAACATGGATGAACCTTGAGATCATCATATTAAGTGAGATAAATCAGACTGAAAAAAATCAAGAACCATATGACTTCACTTACATGTGGAATATAAAACTAAAAATAACAACTCATGGACACAGTCAATAGTTTAGTGGTTACCTGAGGATAAGGGGAAGAGGGAGGGGGCATCAAATATATGATGATGGAAAGAGAACTGATTGGGTGGTGAGCACATAATGCAATACATAGATAATGTAATGTACAATTGTGCATTTGGGACCTATGTAATTTCTACCAAGCAATGTCACCTCAGTAAGTTCAATAAAAATTAACAAAACTAAGGTTTAAGTATGGTTGGGTCCTCCAGTTGGAGTTTCCTTCTTTTATGCATAAATCATACTCATAATGTGTCACCTATGATTTTGTTTTGAATGATTTAAGTAGCAAGTGTTTAAAAACAGTTGTGAAGTAAGTTCAGTCATTTATTTTTTCATTTTCATTCTTTTATACTTGATTAATCTATATCTGATTTGACAACAATTTTTTGCTATTTATATTTGTCATGTCATTCCAAGGTATTCAACTTTTATACTTCTTTTCAGACAAATATTTTATTGGTTTATATAATATTTCTTTATGTTATATAACTAGTAATAAATACAGGTAAAGAAATGGAAGCAGGAATTCTTGAGAGTAGCCATTGAATTTTTAGAAGAAATCAAGGGAGCCAGGATAGCTCAGCAGGTTGAGCACTTGCCTTGCAACCACAAGGTCCAGGGATCGAATCCTGCCTGGCCCTGGCCTGTGCATACATACCCATATGCTGAACTGCTGTGCGACTGGTAACTGACTACCAAGAAGTAAAGCTTTTCTCTCATGTGGGAGACCCCAGTTCAGTTCCTGCCCCACATGACCCCACGTTCACCTGTGTGGAATGAAACTGTTACAACTAATGATGTACAACTACGGAGACTGTTTGGGCCCACCCCCATTCTCTCTCTTAACTCTCACCTCACAAACAATAAAATAAATCTTAAAGAAAAGGCAATCAGGCATTGAAATTGAAATGCAACAAAATGTGCTTTTGCTAATGTGAGGTAGTGGTTTCATAAGTAGATACCATCCTTGAAGTTAGCTCATGAGCAGAGAGTGTCAATCATCAATTTGTTTAAATTTACCTTCTGTGTATAATAATTGGAAAGTTACCAATTTTTGGTCATTTCATTTACAGAAACCTGAAAATGTGAACATACATTTTTCTTAGAACTCACTAGGTTCTTTTCTGAGCATAAAGTAATTTGTGGGATGTTAGGTTTTGTTTTTAGTTAAGATTTATAGAACTTGTTCTGGTAACATTAAATTATACAAATATAAGTTATATCCAACTTTTCAATAAGAAAATTCTTTTGTTGCAAATTGTTAATAACAATTTTGAAGTGAGAAAACAATTTTAACACAGACTAAATATCTGGGAGGGCAATCATTGCAGTAGCAGCAGGCAGGTTTCAAATAATACTGTAGGTACATTACATGTGCAGATATAATTAAATATGTGGTTAGTGGATAAGTTATTAAATTAACAGTACTGATGATTTTCATTGTAGCTGCATTTATTTAGGGTCGTCCATATTTGAAATTAATGTTTTCTATTTTGTTTTGAGGTTTATACTTTTCCTTTCCTGTTAAAATACAGATATACTTATTTTAGCCTTATCAGTTATTTAAAGTAAAGTGAATGTATGCATTAATAAGCAACAGGGCTTTAGGTGTTTAATGTGTGTTTGTGTAGGTAGAGGCTTTTGGGAGGAACAGACTTGCCACGAAAGAAATGGCCATGGTGCAGGGGAAACTTAAGAAAGAAGGGAATTAGGATACCAAAGGCTAGCTTGTCTTACTTCACCCTCCACAATTATCACCCTAGGTGGTTTTTTGAATAGTAATTTTTTTTGACAATATAGAACATATGTATTTTAGACAACATAGTAATCGAGAATTTTTTTTTTTTCTCAGACAGCTAAACTTGAAAAAGGTTCTTGTATCTGGAGGGCACTTGGGAAACAGGGCTGATTCTGAACATTTGAAAGAACATGGGGATGACAAAATTTGCATTCTTGCAATGGATGGAGCTGGAAGGGTGAGTATATATTTATGTAAAAGTGTAGTAATCTTTTTCTTAGTTGATAGCTGTAGAGGACCTGATAATGTGAAAATGTATTTCTGTGATGGTGATAATTCATCTTGACTTTGTTTCCAAATTTATTTTTGACATTCAGTACTAATTAGTATGGAGATGGTATTGCTAAGAAAGTGTGATGCTATTTAATGTTGCATAATATAGCTTTGTTAAACTGTAGCTTAAAATTTCATTACTGTGTTAAAAATGGAAATAAAGGATTTTGATGGGTTATTTGACATGTACACTGAGTACTGATAAATGATACCGAATTGAATAAATTTGAGATATGTTACATAACTAAGAAAAGTAAAAACTAAGCAGGCAATATTAAAAATTTGATGCATAATTGGAAAATATTCCCCAGATTTAATTTTAACAAATGTATACATATATACAGAGATTATAACTACTATGTGTAAAAGATAATGTATTTCTAGATCACTATATAATCTTACCGCTTTTAATTATAATAAATACTATATTAATTTTAGTTCCCTTTGCAAACATATCAGTATATTACTTTAATAAAATTGTTAAAGATATGTTATACATTAGTACCTGGGAATGATTTTACACTGTAACTAGAAAAGCAGGTTTTTTCCTGCTTTTTGTTATAAAATAAAAACATACAATAAGAATGTTTCTGATGTTTATAAACTATAAAATTTGACATAGAAATCAAAGAATTAAAATCATAAAGCTTCACTTACTGGTACATCACAGGCATACATTGACTGTAGTTGATCCTTTTAATAGAGGGAACTATATTTAAGAATTAGACCTCTAATTTGTATCAATGGAAGGAATCAGAGGCATGGGATTATATAAAAGCTTAAGTATAGGAAACTTGACTTTGGGATGTATTTCATTTGTATTAATATGGATTTACTCTGAATATTTTCCAAAAGATTAGTCTTAATATAATAGCCAAGCTGTGAAGGAATCATTCAATTAGTATAGTCTCTGTGTTTGTATATGTGTGTGTATACAACTTGACTGACATGGCAGATAGCATTTTGTGCTTTAGTTTTCTTAATTATTAGGGGATTGAACTTTAAAAAATCAACAGTATTAATTTTTCAAATGAAATCCTATTTGGAATGGCAGTCTATGAAGCAGATAAAAAGGTTGCTGCCCTGGATAAAGCTGGGTTGGGAAGCCCAACACTCAATCTCTCAACATTTTCTCTGTGTTGAACAGTAGACCCTGAGCCATTTCGTAGAAACACAAGGCTTGCAGAATCACATAAGAAAGAATCACTAAGAAATCACTAAGAAAGAAACTTTATGATGAATTTTTTATCTCTAAAGTTTTGTTTTAGTTAAAATTGAGTTGCGCATACATCTTTTTTTTGAGCGTGAAGGTCAGATTTTCATAGGATAATTTTCATTCTTGTAAATAGATGGTACAAGCCTGACTTCTAAGTTTTAGTTTAAAGTTTGTTTTTGCAGTGCTGCAAATTACTTAAGAGGCTTGTCTTTGAAGCATACTTAATGCTTCATGTTTGCTTCATAAACTTTTTTGAAAGATAGTTCTTTAAAAACAATTTTGACTTTTATAGTATCTATTTTTTTCTGTGGAAGAGTGAACATTGAAACATACTAATCAGCACTTTTATTTTAGAAATACTCTCTTGATTTCAGTTTTGGTTATTTCAGTTTTTGGCTTTATATTATGATGTAATTTGGTTTATTTTAGGTGTTTTGCTGGAGATCAATCAGTAGTTGTCTGAAGCAGTGCCGGTGGGCTTATCCGCGGCAAGTCTTCATTTCTGATATTGCTTTAAATAGAAATGAAATTCTGTGTGTTACACAGGATGGAGAAGGATTTAGAGGGAAATGGTTTGAAGAAAAAAGAAAGAGTTCTGAAAAGAAAGGTCAGTTCATATATGTAAATGGTACACAAATATTCTTTTTAACATTTAATTTCACTCATATTTATTATTAGGTTTAATTGACCACTGTTACTAGGTTTTACCCTTATGACTCTTGATTTTGGTTTGTGCATGTGTAGATAAACAGGGAATTTGATCCACTTAAGTCTGGAGTTTTCAGCTTTTTATCTGTCTCAGTATACCCTGAGGTCATATGGTACATTCCCATTCAGTAACAGCAGCTCATTATTGCTAATTGGTAGCCTCAGCTCTAGGAGCAGGGAAGTGTAAAGTTAAAAAACAAAACAGAAACAAAAATAACTTCCCAGATGGTTGTGAGCCATTTTCCAAGCTTCCTTTTTTCACTTTCTCAAATTAAGAATTTTCTTTTTTACATGCTTGTATATATAAAATTAAAATTTTAAAAGGTACACCTCATGACTTAAGAGGAAAAAATCACAGGAAAAATAAAGTTTTTATATTTATTGATAATTTTAAAATGGATGAATAGTTTTTTTAAAACAATTGATGAACATTGGAGACAAGTTTTATTCATTCCTTGATGAATATAAAAAATAGCATTATGATGCCACTATTGAAAATAGAGGTTATCCATATGTAGTTCATTCTCAATTATATGATTATAAATTTATAAACTATAAATTACTTACATTGTTTTTTAATTTAGATTAGCAACTGCTTTTGCATCTGCTTTTCAGTGTTTGTCTTTGACACCCCATATTCCCTCACCCTCTACATCCAGTCACTAGTATTGTTACTTCTGTCTCGTACTTCTGAAATCTTCCCACTTTTCTACAGTTTCATTGTCTCTATCTTTATTGTTTATTCTTTTTCTGTACTTTCAAGATAGTTTTCTAAATGACCTATTTGTCGTTATTTACTTTAAATATTTCTCATACTGCAGACAGAATAATTTATTTGCACTTAAATTTTGTAGTTTTCTTTCATAGACTGATCCAACTTGTAATGATAGAATTAATCATTGTTTAATGTCTGCCTGCTTTGCTAGAAGTATATTCCAAGATGGTAGGAACATACCTCTATTGTTCACTACTGTCACTAGGGATAGACTGATGATCACTGTGTCACAATGTAGCACAGTGTGTTTGCTCATTCAGATATTTGCTGAATAAATGGAAGAAAGGGAAAGGAGGAAAGGAGGGAGCAAGTAAGTAATCATATTAATACATAGGTTTATATATTCTATATTTTTAATACAAGCTGAGTAATTTTAAAAACAAGTTTAACCCTAGATTTTCTTTTTAGAAAGATAACTTTGGTTACAGTATAAAGAATATATTTGTTGAAAGGGATAAATTCATTGATAATTGAGAATTGACCCATTGAAATTTCATATATAACACAAACAATGTATAGAGTTCAAATTGAAGAAAAAGAGGATCTAGTTTTTCAAAAGGACTTAATACATACAAAAGATATTTTCATATTCTCCTAATTGTTTTTCTGTTCCATGTACTTCTAAATCATTTTAATAGTTTCAATATAACCTTGATTAATTGTAATTTATTTTTTTTCTTTTTAGCAGATATTTTATTAAACCTTCACAATTCCTCATCAGATGTGTCTTGTGTCTCTGACATAAATAGTGTATATGAAAGAATTCGACTTGAGAAACTTACTTTTGCCCATAGAGCCGTTAGTGTCAGCACAGATCCAAGTGGATGCAACTTTGCAATCCTACAGTCAGATCCTAAAACAAGGTAAACTTGTATATATTAAATTTCATTTTTAGAAGAAACAAGCACTGGGGATTCTTTTGTTTTCCATAGCTCCTGTAGCAAATTTAATTGAAGAGCTATTGCCAAGTCTTACAGACTATAGACATATAATCATGTTGCCAGGATAACTCAAAGGTGGAATTTGTTATATTAGAAATGATGAGTGTTCCTATTGGTTTGTAAACTGGTATGTATTGAAAATATTGAAGAAATAAATATATACACTATGATGTACTTTTAAGTTCTCAGATTCTGAGAAATAATATATATTATAAATATTTGTTATATAGTTTGCAACAGTTTCTGACCCTTAAATATGATGAGAATTGGCAAGAGGTTACCGTATTTTCCGGCGTATAAGACGACCCCCTAATTTTACAGTTAAAACATAGGTTTAGGCCTATATTCGCTGTATAAGACTACCCCCCACTTCCGAGGCTGTAGTCTTATACAGCGAATATAGGCCTGAACCTATGTTTTAACTGTAAAATTAGGGGGTCGTCTTATACGCCGGAAAATACGGTATGTAGAGTCATATGTAGGGCAGTCTGAATCTCTGTAAATCTTCTAAGTTACATTACTGGAGAGATAATAGGTTACCATATATGCCAAAGGTACTATTGAAAAGGAAAAAAGTCCTAGGAGTAGGGTTACCATGTACCCTGATTTGCCTAGGTCTGTCCTATATTTAGCACTAAAAGTCTCATCTCCTGAGAAACCCCTCAGTCTCAGGCAAACCAGGAGGTTTGGTCCCCCATACCTGGAAAGGTGAGTAGATTTGGAAGGTGTGATCACATTCCTATAGTACTGAAAGAATCAGCATTACAGAACTATTGTATGTCTGTGCCTTTATCTTTATTTCCTTGCATTTCTGACTTATTCTGGTATCTGGGACCTGAAATATTTACTCTGTTCACTTTATGTTTATTTTTCTATAGAAGAAGAAAAGGTTGAGAATTATATTCTTTTTTGAATGTTTTTAGTTATACTTTTAATTATTTAAGTTTCTATGAAATAGTCATTTGAAATTAATATTCCATTGTTTCTTTGTAGAAATAGAAAGTACTGCTTTCAAAGGAAAATTTAATTCTTTTTTTTTTTTTAAGATTTATTTTTATTGTTTTTTGACAGAGGGAGACAGACAGAGACAGAGAGAAGGGGGAGGGCCCAGAGCAGTCCTCTGTAGTTGAAAGCATTAGTTTTCCATATAGTTTCACTCCATACCGGTAGGTAGGCGTGGGGCTGCGCAGGGCCAGAATTGGGCTGGGAGCTGTCCCAAAGGCCCCAGCAAGAACTGAACTGGGGGCACACCCCACTTCAGCATATGGGTCCTCCTGGGCTGGAGCCGGGATTCGATCCTCGATCTCCGGGGCTGCAAAGCAAGCGATCAACCTGCTGAGCCATCCCAGCTTCCCCTAATTCTTATTTTAAAAGAAAAAAATGTATAAAAAGGAATAGAAAGTTTAAATGGTGATACATATCTAAGACTGCGGTATTCTTACATTTTAGGAAATAGCAAATTTAAAACTTTCTAAGTTTTATAAATAAAAATTTGCCTTTTAGAAGGGAATTTCTTTTTTAGATTTTCTTAAAAGTAAAAATTATTTTTGTTTCATTTCTAGCCTTTATGAAATTCCAGCTGTGTCTCCATCATCCTTTCTTGAAGAGTTTGGCAAACTGTTGAGGGAAACGGATGAAATGGACAACATCCATGATGTGACATTTCAAGTTGGCAACAGAATCTTCCCTGCTCATAAATATATTTTGGCAGTGCATTCTGACTTTTTTCATAAATTGTTTCTTTCGAGTGGTACTTATTTAGACATTACAGATGTTTATCGAAAAGATGAAGATTCTGCAGGATGCCTTCTCTTTGTGATAGAGAAGGTTCATCCTGACTTGTTTGAATACCTTTTACAATATATATACACAGATACCTGTGACTTTTTAACTCAAGGCTTCAAACCAAGAATAAACTTAAACAAAAAACCAGAAGACTATCAGGGCACACCAAATTCTCATTTGAATAAAATGAATTCCCATGAAGATAATCAGAAGTCAGCATTTGAAGTTTATAGAAGTAATCAAGCTCATATGATTAGTGAGAAGCAGAAGAACAAACTTAAATCTTCAAAAAAAGTAAAAAGTGTTGGGGAAGATGATCCTGTAAGAATGTTGCAAAATCTTGCAAGGAAATTTGGTTTTAATAATTTGTGTAGTAGGTATGGCTCCTTAATATTCATTTTTGTACCTCATGCCCTCCTTTTAAAAATTCTTTCTTTCTTTTTTTTTCTTTGCTGCTCCTGTCTTTCTCCCTACCTATTACCCACGCCCTTTGTGAGGGGAGGTACATGGATGTGTTCGTTGTTTTCTGCTAGTTATCTCTGTGGGACTCTTGGATTAAAAACATTAAATTATGGGAAGGTTTTTACTGGGTTGGAACTCTCACTGGTGCTTGTGTAACAGGGGCAAATTTCTTAGTTTCTTTGAACTTCTCAATATATGAAATGGGAGGGGTAATATTAACTTCATAATGTTGGTGTGGTTTTGTCATACCACAAGTGTAAAATGGCTAACGAAATAGTGCTCATATTATAAACTAGACTTTTTAGAATTTTATTGTTATTTATGTTGCTTGTGGCAGTATAACTTTAGTTTGGTGGGAACATGGGAGTATATTTTATATTTAAAAACAATGAAGGGCTTTGTGCTAAGGCTTTGTTTTTTGTCAATAATATATTTTGCATTTAAGTAAAATTGAAGGAGGATGTATGATTGTTTCTTTATCAAAGTAGGGTTTTTTTGAGATACTTTTTAGATAATTTAGATTATATAATCATTTTAAGATATAAGCTAATTTGTTTTTTTTATTGCTTGTTTGTTTTGGTAGAAATATATACATCAATTGTTAATTTTTATCTATTGTTTATAGGTTAGATGGAGTCAGATATGAAAATGAAAAAATTAATGTTATTGACAAGAGAACTGGTAGTAAACCAAAGCTAAATCAAAAAAAATGGTAAGAAATAAAGATAAACTTTTCACCTCTAGAGTTTGAGACATAAGTGTGGTATAGAGCTTTTCTTATGTACATATGAAGCAAAATATATAGGTAGATACCTTTACTAGTATTCTTAAATTTTGCAAATGTTGGAAAGTTGTTGAGGGAAATAGATAATATATTAACTACTTGCTCAATAAGACATTGGTACAGTTTCTTTTTTTGATTACTTTCTAGTTAGGAAAAGAATTTTTAATTGTAAATTTTTTTTGTCTGAATTTTATATATATATATTTTTTATAAGGTTTTTTTTGTTTTCTTAATAATATATTTTTATTTATTTATTTTGACAGAGAGAGAGAGAGAGAGAGGTACAGAGACAGAGAGAGAACTGAACTGGGGGAGCTCCCAGTTCAGCATATGGTTCCTCACGGGCTTTGGCCGGGATTCGATCCTCGGTCCCTGGCACTGCAAAGTGAGCGCTTAACCCACTGAGCCATCCCGACTTCCCCGCAAATTTTATATTTTTAATCAGTAGGAAACTATGTTAACCCCCAAATCAAATTAATTATGTTTCTTCTTCGTGATGATGATTCCTTTGTAAATCTTTTCAGTAATAAGTAAACTATTCTAAATGTATTTGTTGTTAAAACTTTTTGTTTTTAGGTATTTATACTTTGTAGATAAAAAGTTTCTGGAGAAAGATAAATTGGCAGTATCTAGATTTTGCTTATTAGCACAGAATAACTTGTTCAAATGAGTGAATTAAAGACCTTTGACTATGATGCCACTTACTGTTATATTATTAACACCTGGCCTGTAATTAAAAAAGGAAAATTAGAAGAAAGACTGTTTTGAATATTTATCTTTATTCTAAGGCCCTTATTATCTTCCTTAAAGTGGAAGGAGACAAAGTATTTTATTGTATGTATACCATCAAGTTGTTTACTTGCTGTTGCCTTTAATTAAGAGAAAATCAAAAGTTAAGCCAAATTCTATAATGGATTTTTTTATTTGCTAACTATGTAAAGAAATTGCTCTTGCTTCAATTAAAAATGTTTTCTTGCAGTTCATTTCTATATGATGTGACTATGATATCAATGGATGGAAAGGAATTTCCTTGTCATAAATGTGTTCTTTGTGCTAGACTTGGTAGGTACACCACTTCTTAGATGCTAATTTATTGGTTTTAGTACTATGTCACTATTCTCATTGAACTGAATTTTATTTTTCTTTCAGAATATTTTCATAGTATGCTGAGTAACTCATGGATCGAGGTGAGATTTAAATAGAAACCATGTAAACTGGTAACTATATTTCTTTACATTTGAAAGAGATTATATGCCAAAGAAATTCAAAGTGGGAACCCGATATTTAAACTTTTTTTTTTAACTTTATGCTTAAGCCTGCTGGGAAATTTAGAAATGAAAATTATTGCAAAAAAGCTTCTTAAATCAAAGTTAACCTATTGTTATTTGGACATAAATTTGGAATACCAGTGTGTTTCCTTTTTTTTTTTTTTCAGTTTTTCTTGATTCTTTTTTGTAAGTCAATTTAAAATTAAGTATGTCATTTTAGCTTTGTGTTGGATAAAATGTTCAGTTGCATGATGTGATTTCTTTTCACAGTTTTTTGTACAAATCTCAGTAAGAATGTAGTATCTTGCTTAAAATTTTTTTAATTTTGTTTAGGCTTCCAGTTGTGCAGCTCTGGAAATGCAAATAGATTCTGACATACTTAAAGTTATTTTGGACTACCTCTATACTGATGAAGCTGTGGTGATAAAAGGTATTAATAAGACTTAGGACATTTTTTATATTAAGATATAATTTAATAATGGTAATATTAATATGAATCTTAATTTCTACTCGTAATTAAAATAAGCCATCAGCAGAGGCTTAATTTAGAATTAGCAATAGGGATGATTACTAACAGTAAAGGAGTGGAAAATTTTCATTACTTATATGAAAATGAACTCTATAAGAATTATGTTTTATGGTTTGAGATTAAACAGTATCATACCCAACTACTTCTGATTGAGATGAGGAATTGACAAGGCATATAGTTTTGACAAATAGTCTACAAAAGTTCTTCCTTGTTTTTCCCCATGTGATAATGTGTCTAAAGTGAAAGAAATAGAATTGATATAAAATTTCTGAAATGAGTGCATTTATATATTTTGTCAGACAACAACCGTGTTTTAGTTACCCGGTCTTCAGACATAGGAGTGGTGACTTCTGTCTTCCACTGTGTGTATCTATCACATTTTCTTTACCCATCATCTGTTGATAGACATTTAGACTGTTTCTATATCTTAACTATTGTGAGTAATACTACAATGAACATGTGCAGCTATATCTTCAAGATACTGATTTCCATTCTTTGGGTTAAATGCCTATAAGTTGGATTGCTGTATCATGGTACTTTTTTAATTTTTGGAGGAAGCTTTATATTTTTCATAGTGGGTGTTCCAATTTTCACTCCCACAAACAGTGTACAAGTTCCTCCACAGCCTCAACTACACTTATCTCTTGTTTTGGGGTTTTTTGTTTGTTTTGTTTTTGTTTTTGATAATAACCATATGAAAGGTATAAGGTGACATCTTATTGTGGTTTTGATTTACATTTCTCTGATGATTATACGCTAGTGGCTTTGAGCATCATTTCATATACCTTATTGGCAATTTGTATATCTTCTTTGGAGAAATACCTATTCAGGTCTTTTGCCCACTTTTTAATTGTTATTTGTTTTTGTTTTTTTGCTATTGAGTTGTAAGAATTCTTATATATTTTGGATATTAACTCCTTATCAAATATGGTTTGATATTTTCTCCCATTTCTTTTTCTTTTTTTTTTTTTTAAGATTTTTAAAAATTGTTTTTGACAAAGAGAGAAAAGGAGGAGGGCCCAGAGCAGTGTCCATAGTTGTACATCATCAGTCTTCAACATAGTTTCATTCCACAGGTGGGCCGGGGTTGCGCAGGGCAGGAACCCAGTGGGGTGCCTCCTTCCTGGGAGGCACATTCCTGAGAGCTGGGTGCCTCCTACATGGGAAGCACACCCAGGGCAGGAGCCAAACTGGGGGGCCTCCCTCATGGGAAGCTCACCCCAGCATATGAGTCTGCATGGGCCGGGCCGGGATTCGATCCTCGGACCCCCAGGGCTACAGAACCAGTGCTCAACCACTGAGCCATCCTGGCATACCCAAATTTCTCCCATTTCAAATGTTGTCTTTTTGTCTTTTCATTTTGTTTATTGTTTCCTTTGCTTTTGTTGTATGTGGTTTTGGTGTCATATATAAAAAATCATTGCCAAAACCAATGTCTAGGGTTTTTTTTTAACCTGCTTTCTTCTAGGGGTTTTATGGTTTCAGGTTTTACATTTAAGTCTTTAGTCCATTATGAGCTGATTTTTGTGTGTGGTATAAGATGTGGGTCCAATTTTGTTTTTTTGCATGTAGATACTCAATTTTTCTAACACTTTTGAATTGACTGTCTTTTTGTCATTTTATATTCTTGACATCTAAGTCAAATATTAGTTGGCCCTATGTATTTGAAAGTATTTCTGGGCTCTCTATTTACATTGGTCTATGTGTCTGTGTTTATACTGATATACTACTGTTTTGATTACTGTAGCTTTGTAATACAGTTTAAAATCAGAAAGTGTCTTGCCTCCAGTTTTCTTCTTTCTCAAGATTGCTTTGGCTATTCAGGACCTTTTGTAGTTCAATATGAATTTTAGGATTGCTTTTTTTTTCCTGTGAAAAATGACATTGAATTTTGATAGGATTTTATAAAATCTCTAGATTGCTTTGGGTAGAATAGGCATTTTAATAATATCAGTTCTTCCAGTTTATGAACATAGTATGTCTTTCCATTTATTTGTGTCTTCTTCAATATCTTCCCTCAATGTTTTATAGTTTCCAGCACAGAGATCATTCATCTCTCTGGTTAAATTTATTCCTAAGTGTTTTATTTTGATGTAATAATAATTGGGATTGTTTTCTTCATTACTTTTTGGGTCATTTGTTGTTTGTGCATAGAAAAGCAGCTGATATTTTTTAAAAGATTTATTTTACTTTTTTTTGATAGAAACAGAGAGGGACAGAAGTGGTAGGGCTCAGAGCAGTCTCCATAGTTGTACGTCATCAGTTTTTGACATGGTTTTGTTCCACACAGGTGGGCAGGGGGCTGCACAGGGCAGGAACTGGGCTGGGGCCTCCTGTATGGGAGGCACACCACCTTGAGCCAGGGACCAATCAGGGAGTGGGGGCAAGAACTGAGCTGGGGGCCTCCCACATGGGCTAGCACACCCCAGTTCAGCATATGGGTCCACACAGAGCAGGCGGGTTTCAATCCTCAATCCCTGGGGCTATAAAGTGAGCTCTTAACCCGCTGAGCCATCCCGGCTTCCCCAGCTGACTTCTTTTTGGTTTTGTATCCTACAACTTTACTGAATTCATTTATTCTAATAGCTTTGGTGGAGTCTTTAGGGTTTTTATGTATAAAATCTTGTCATCTGCAGAGACAGGTTTACTTCCTTTTCAATTTAGATGTTTTTGTTTGTTTCTTTGTTTTGCCCAATTTCTCTGGCTAGGACCTCTGTAGTACTATGGTGTATAGAAGTGGTGTGAGTGGGCATCCTTGTGTTCTTGATTTTAGGATAAACAGCTTTTTTATCTTAACTGTTGAGTATTATGTTAGCTTTGGGTTTTTCATATATGGCTGTTATTGTGTTGCAATGCATTCCTTCTATACCTAATTTCGTTGAGAGTTTTGAGATGGTCATCCTTCTTTCAGTTAATCCTTCAAAATCTTTCAGATTTTTATCCTTCTTTCAGTTAATGTGGTATCTCATATTCATTGATTTCCATGTGTTGAACCATCTTTGTATCCCAGGTGTAAATTCCATTTGATCATGGTATATAATCCTTTTAATATGTTGTTGAATTGGTTTACTAGTATTTGATTGATGATTTGTATGCATGTTTATCAGGGCTGTTGTTCTGTAATTTTCTTGTAGTATCTTTGCCTTTGGTATCAGAATAATGCTGGCCTAATAAAATAGGTTTGGAAGTGTTCCTGTCTCTTCAGTTTTTTGGATAAGTTTGAGAAGGGTTGGTGTTAATTTTTCTGTAAATGTTTGGTGGAATTCATCTGTGAAGCCATCTCGGTTTTTTGGGAGATTGTTTTCTGACTTATCTCCTTCTACTTTATTAAGATGATTGAGAACATTTGTGTATAAAGCTAATTTAAGAAAAAATAGAAAAAATTAAGGCTATTAGTCATTAGCATAGCAGACTTGGAATGACAGGTTCATGATGATATTGGAGATAAAGTTTTTCCTACTGAAAGACAGTTCTGGGTTTCAAGGAAAAAGTATACTTGAAGACATTTCCTCCATTTTTACTTATATAGTAGAAATAGTGCATGGCATGGTATATTTCTGAAAAAACAATAGACATATTAAGAACATAGATGCTATTTCTAAATTTTGTTAGGAATAAAAAGGCTCCACTGATTTGAGGTTGTGTCCTGTCATTGTAATAGTTGATCCTGAGGTTTTTATTTCAGGACTTGTTCTTGTTTAACTTTTTCTTGGTGGTATCACTTGAGACCCTTATTGTGGTTTATGTACACAAACAGGACACCTTCATAGTAGTATTTCATCATGGAGAGATCATTCACAATATATGTTGACAAGACATTCTTTTTCCACCTCTAGTTGAAATCTATACTGCAGAACAATGTTTTTTAGATCCTCACAGCTCAATTATATGTAAAGTTCATTTGCCAGATTTTCATAGTGGTACAGCAGGGGACCTAGAATTATAGTATTTTCCGTATTGTTTAGTCAGTAAAATCAATTACATTGTAAGCTTTGTCTATGAAGAAACAGGTAGCAATACAGTTCTAGGTATTGAATTCTGAGTATATCTCCTGAAAATCATCTGGTATCATAGAAAAGTTAGGATCAGGAGGAAGACTTGGGGAGGGGGAGTCAGGGGGAGTCAACATCAAGGGACAAGATGGGATAAATCTGATCAGCTGACATCCGGTTACTGCTGAACTGATGGATTCAGGGATAAAGCTTATATTTATTAATTTCAGAACACCTGTGAGTACAAAATTGGAAGAAAAGAGCATAAAGAAACTCCATTTCTTTGACAAGCATAACTTAATATAGCTATTTCCCAGGTCAGTCTTCCTAGTCCAGCACCAGATACCAGAATATTTACTTTAGGAGGATCCTGTCTCTTGGAAAATTTTAAAAAATTTCTTTAATGATTGGCTGGTAGAACACATTCCTTTCTTCTTTCCCAGTTTCACACCAGTTTCTCACAAACTGTTTCAGTGTGAATTTTAGCTTATCCATGTCAAATGTCGATGCTGGCATTATCTTTCCATTGCCATCGTCTTCATATTTATTTTCAAATATATATATGCAGTCATTCACAGTGGTCAGTAGTATTTCTTGATTATGATTAATGCATTTCCGGATCTTGTCCAAGTGAAGGAGAAACTGTAGGAAGTACTTTCTGTTGATTAGCTGGATGTGATCGGAATTGTCTTTCTGTTGTGCTCACTCATTCATGCATACTGGTGCCTTAGCCGAAGGAATTAATGATCTTCCAGAAGTGCTTGCACTCCAGGTTCTCTTCCTCTTCCTCGCTGCATGCAACCTAGCCCAAATGCCTGGTAGAGAACTGTATTTACCCCTCCCAGCTCCTGCCATGGCCATGACTGCCACCATAACCTCCCCTGCACTCTTTCGAAGCTGAAAGGCAGGCAGCTAAGGGCTCAGCATTCACATCACTGCTAGGCCCTCAGCCTAGCTTGCTTGCAACAGAAACTTTGTTGGTAGATTTTTTGATTACTGACTCAGTTTCCTTACTCTGTTATGGGTCTGTTTAGATTTTCTATTTCTTAATAATTCAGTCATGGTATGTTTATATAATTGCAGGAATTTCCATTTCTTCTAGGTTGCCCAATTTGTTAGCATTTAATTGTTCATGTTTCTTTGCATTTCTGGAGATCATTTGTAATTTCTCCTCTTACATTTACAGTTTTATTAGAGTCCTTTTTCTTCTTAGTCTCTTTAGGGTTTGTTAATTTTATTTATCTTTCAAACAACCAGCTCTTAGTTTTATTGATCTTTTCTATTGTTTTCCTAATGTCTAGTTGATTGCTGTGTGCTCTTATTATTTGCATTCTTCTGATTTTGGGCTTCATTTGTTCTTTTTCTAGTTCTTTGTTTAAAAACCTTAAGGTTATTCTCTTGAGATCTCTCTTTTGTAAGGCATTATGTATAAACTTTCTTGTTAGAACTCTTTGTTTCTTATGTAAGTTTTGGTATGTTGTGTTTCCATTTTCATGTGTCTCAAGATGTTTTTTTGCTTTCTTGTTGATTTCTTTTTTGACTTTTATGGTTGTTTAGGACTGTGTTATTTAATTTTCACATATTTGCGAATTTTCTAGTTTTCCTCCTGTTATTCTAGTTTTATACTGTTTCAGTCGAGGTAATACTTGGTATAATGTCAGATTTCTTTAAATTGTTCAAAGTTGTTTGGTGGCCTAATATATACGATCTATCTTGGAGAATGTGTTGCATGTACTTGCGAAGAATGTGTATTTGCTGCTGTTGGATGGAATGTTCTGCATATGTTGTTAGGTTAATGTGGTCTTTAGTGTTGGTCAAGTCTGCTATTTCCTCATTGATTTTCCATCTGGATGATCTATCCATATTTGAATATGAGGTGTTGAAATCCTCCATTATTGTAATGATGTAACAAACATCTGCCTTTAGTTCTGTTAATATTTTCTTTATATATTAGGTACCTCAATGTTGTATGCATGTAATTTTACAATTGTTATATCTTATTGATGTATTGACTGCTTTATCATTGTATAATAACCTCCTTATCTCTTGTTACAGTTTTTTACTTAAAGCCTATTTGATCTGATATAAATATAGGCACCTCTACTATCCTTTTGTTACCATCTGCATGGAATTATTTTTTTCTATCCTTTCACTTTCAGCTATGTGTGTCTTTAAAGGTATAATGAGTCTCTTGTAGCCAACATATAGTTGGATCTTGTTTCCTTATTAATTCAGCCACTTTGTCCTCTGGTTGGAAAATCTATTTATATATATGGGTAAGGACTTACTGCCATTTTATCAATTTTCTGACAATTTTGTAGCTTTGTTCCTATTTTCCTTGGTGATTTAATAATTTTTTTTTTTTTTTTTGGTAGTAGTATGATTTCATTCCTTTTTATTTATTTTTTTTAAAGTCTGAGGTTATGTGAAAGGTCTCGGGTATTTTTAAGGTTTATTTTATTGTTTTTGACAGAGAGAGAGACAGACAGACAGAAGGGGGAGGGCCCAGAGCAGTCTCCATAGTTGTATGTCATTAGTTTTTGAGATGGTTTCATTTCACATAGGTGGGCAGGAGCTGTGCAGCATGGGAACTGGGCTGTGGGCCTCCCACATGGAAATCACACCCCAGTTCAGCATAAGGGTCCACACAGGCAGGGCCAGGGCCTGGGCCAGGGCCAGGACTTGATGCTCGGACGCCAGGGTTGCAAAGTGAGCACTTAACTTGCTGAGCCATCCCAGCTTCTCCTGATTTCATTTCTTTTATCTTTTATGTATTTACTATAGGCTTTTTCTTTGTGGTTACCATGAGGTTTACATGTAAGAGTTACTTTAATTTATTTTAACAGTTTACTTGAATCACAACTGCATACAGAACTTTTATACTTTTACTTCTGTCGCCTTACCTCTCTTCTACCCTACATTATTTCTTCAGATATTCATTATGCCCTTTCTTTTCTCCTTGGACTACCATATGTACCTTGGTATGCTGGTTGGTGTGCCGTAGGTCTCTTATGCTCTGTTTATTTTTATGCATTCTTTTTTCCTTCTGTTCCTCAGGTTGCATAATTTCATTTGACCTATAATTTCTATTTTCACCGATACTGTTGATTACGTGAGACATTATTTATGTGCTTTTAGATTTTTTAGACCTATAATTTTTTGGTCATATTTTGCATAGCTGCTTTAAACTCTTTGTGTAATAGTTCAGCATCTTATCTTCCTCAGAGACAGTTTCTCTTGGCTGCTTTTTCTCTGTGTATGGGCTATACTTAACATCTTTCTTTGTATCTTCCATTTTTTTTTGTTGTTGTTGTTAAAAACTGGATATTTAAATAATATAATGTAGCAACTCTTAAAATCAGATTCTTCTTCTTCCCCAGGATTTGCTGTTTTTGTTGTTTGTGTAATGTGTCCTTCTATATTTAGAAGAATATGTTGGAAGTTTTCAAACCCAGCTATGGACCCTGTATTAGTCTGCTCAGGTTGCCATAAGAAAATAGCATAGACTGGGTGACTTAAACAACAGAATCGTATTTTTTCAGTTTTAGAGGCTAGAAGTCCCACATTAGGATCTGGCAAGGTTGGTTTATAGTGAGTACTCTCCTCCTGGCTTGTACGTGGCTACCTTCTTATGTCCTCACATGACCTTTTGTGTGTGTGTGTGTGTAGAGAGAGAGTGGAGGTATGCGGTGAGAGGGAGAGATGGAGATAAATATTTCTGATGTTTCTTTTAGAAGGATACTTATCCTATTGGATTAGGACCCTACCATTATTTCATTTAACCTTAAATACTGTATTTTTCACACTATAAGACGTACCTGACCATAAGACTCTCCAAGGTTTAGAGGAGGAAAGCAAGAAAAAGAAAAAAATTCTGAACCAAATGGTGTACTAATATGTTTATATAAGATAGCAGAATAATATTTCAACCATGTAAAGTCAGCAGCGGTATTAAGAACCATCATCACTGTCATTAACAAATGAGGAGACACTTTAAAGTTCAAGCACTCTTCTACTTTTCTGGAAACCCCAAGAACTCATAATTGCTAGTGTCATAATTTATGAAGTTCAGTTGCTCACAATCACTGATATCACTTTCTTTGCTATCTTCGTATAATACTGTCTTCAATTCCATCTAAGGCGTTGCTGATGCCACATTTTTTTAATGACTGTGCAACAGTTTCATCCTTTACTGAGTGCCATGATGTTTTAACCCATTCACAAACTTGAGTGATAGTGGGCCTCTTCATTCATCCAGTAGGTGTCAGATCATGATTACCAGCAGCCATTCATTTATCCCACTCTTCCTGCATAAAGACTTTAAATGACCTATTGATGGAAACATTGAGAGGCTGCATCTGGCTGGTAAGACTCCCAGGAATTACAGCTAGATGAGTCTTCACTCCTTTAAAGTTCTTTTTTATAGTTTTGCTAATATGTGCTCTAAACTGGTCAAGCACTAATAAAGCAGGTTTTTTTCAGAAGCCCTCCAGGACATAGTTTGCAGGTGGGAAATCACTCATGCACTGCAAGCAGGTGCAGGCCAGAGTAGGCATGTGGGGTCACCAAAGGAAGCACACTACTCCCTCCAACCTGCACCAACAGTCTCACTATCCTACACATCACCAGCTACCTCATTCTCCTGCATAAACTGACCATTTTTCTGGAACCACAGACTGGCACTGAGATGGTGTGAGACCAGGGCATTACAGAATTGGAACTAAGGGATTAAGAAGTACCTCTAACCTTTTGAAAGCTCCACTTCCCCCTACTTCTCTCTTGGCAGTTAGTTGGTTGGCAGTGGAGGTGGTTCTACTGGCACAGACCCCACCCAGTGTCAAAGACAATTGGCAGTTGGCAAAGTACACGCATACCCGTTATTAGCCTCAGCTGATTAGACAGATCAGCGGTTGTAGGTGGGAGTGTTAAGTGGCTTTCTGCACTCTGCCATGTCCCGGGCGATAGGCAAAAGTGGACGGCAACTGACCAGATGCCCCGAGATTCAGCGGTAAAGTGGGACATTTAAGTGTCCTCAGGGGTTTTTCGTGTGCCTACCACTTCATCTTTTAATAGCTGTCGCTACCACTGACAGGTCAGGTAATACACATCACAGTCTGTGATGCAATATTTGCTTCATAAGACTCACAAGACATTTCTACCCGCTTTTGGGGGGGAAAGAGTGCATCTTATGGAGCGAAAAATATGGTACTTCCTTTGAGGCCCCATCTCCAAACATAGCTACACTGGAAATTGGGGCTTTAAGAACATGTGAATTTTCAGGGGACATAAACATTTAGTCATTACATTTCCTAGCTATTGTTTTTAATTTTTTAAAATCTGTTTCTTATTAGTTTCCTTTGTTATTGTCTCAGTCAGCTTCAGTGTTAATAAACAATTGCTGCTGATTGTTTTTAATAAATGTGCCTAAAGGAGAGGCTATTCACGTTGGGCAAGTTTTGAGTAAGTCAAATACAAACCTTGCTAGTGGGTAGGGTTTCCAGGGAACTGCTATACAGGTCAAATAAGGATAGTTCTTAGATAATATTGTTCCATAGCTATGTCTTCTTCAGTGGCTGTAGCTGTTCATTTTCACTATGATTGCATGGTTGTTGGTTTTCAATACTACTATGGAAGGGAGAGGAGGATCTAAATAGGGAAAGCTGCAGTGTCCCAAAGCTCACTGTTCTTACCCAGATTTAGCTAATTTTCTTGAGTCAAGACTCCCCAGATTATTGCAAGCTTTTGGCTAATATCTGGAATTCTGAAAAAGTTGCTTTTGACAATTTTTTGTAGTATTCTCATGACTTTTGTAAAGGAGAAGAATTTTGGAAGTAGTCCTTAGTTTGCCATTCACAGTGACTTCACTTCTTCATTTAAAAATATTTTTTTACTTCATTATTTCTTCTGAACCATTTTCCCTCCTTTCTTCCCTTGGTGGTGGTGGTGGGTTGTTGTTGTTGTTTATTGTTATGTTTATGTTGTTACTTTGACAGTGGCTTGGGGCATTGCGTAAGGCCATTAGTAGTACCCTGGACCAAGGAGGTTATTTTAATTTAAGGAATTCCTATAGTTTAAAAAAATGTACTCTTAGATGACTGATTTTGTTTTAGCTCCTTGACATACGAATTAAATGAAATTCTATGTGGGCAAAAAAATGCTGTTTATTTTTCAACCTAATATTTGCAGGTGCAATAACTAGTATTAAATTCATATAACTTGTAAACTTTGATTCCAAATCTGGCATGTTTGGTAGCTACAAATTTCATGGACCCCAGCCATCTTTAGAATTTCATCACAGACTTGTCCAGGGAGACATCTTCATCTGGAGTGTATAACTGTTCAAACTTATTATTCAAATACTTGACTATACTTCCACTTTTCATATTCTGTCTTCTTCACATACAATTTCATTATCCGCAAAGTGAAGAAAATGTGATAGATATACCTAAGAAACATTTGTGAGGGATAATTTTTGAAAATATTGATATCTCTAATATCGCTCTTTTTGACCAATACATATCTATTTTAAATATTTGTACTTGAATCATTATAATACATAATGAAAGGTATACTTTGATTTCATCACTTGTTATTGGAAACCACTCCTCGTCCTTTTTCGAGTTCTGATCCTTTATCTTTTGACTTGCATATCTATTTGTTTCTATGGTTATTTCAAATAAATCATCACTTAGCACTTGTTTCAAAACACAAAGAGGTGTAGAATTTACTCCTAGTTTTCATAAAACTAAAACATTTACACCACCAATTTGGGTAAATGGTTTTATATTTGGAATATTTTTTTTTCCTTCCCATTTCCATTCTTCATCTCCTGAATCACAATTATCTCTGCTTGAGATAGATATAGGTCTTGGCACGTTTATGATCATTACGTTGGATATGTCTACCTTTGCTTGAATTTGAATCTTCTGTAGAATAGTCAGCCATACGAATTTCTTGAATATTAGTGTCACTGTCTTCACTTGAATACCCTATTTGGCTTTCAGTGTCACTTTAGTACAAATTCAAAATAGACATCTTAAAGGGATTATTTCTATAGTTTGCACTTTAACACTGAATATATATAATGATTTCTTGATAATACTTGCATTATAACTGTACTCAAAACAAATTAAATCTGTGTGCATCTCAGGTACATTAATGTTTATAATGGCTTAAGAAACACATGACATATCTGAGATGTTTTTGTATGGCAAAGGGTGAAATAAGGAAGCCTAAGAGTATTATTGACCCCTAACCTCTCCCTCGTTGTACACATATATGCTAACGTATACCCATATATTAAATTTGATGCTGAGATTTGACCTTCCCTTTTTTACTTTTAAATTTATTTTATTGTGGGGAAGCCGGGATGGCTCAGTGGGTTAAGTGCTCGCTTTGCATCCCTGGGGACCAAGGATCGAATCCCGGCCCCGGCCCGTGCGGACCCATATGCTGAACTGGGGAGTGCCCCCAGTTCAGTTCTCATCGGGGTGAGACCCTGGCCCAATTCCTGCCTGGTGTAGCCCTACACCCACCTATGGAAAACTATGTGGAAAAACAAATAATGTGCAACTGTCGAGACTGCTCAGGGCCCTCCCCCTTCTCTCTGTCTCTGTATCTCTCTCTCTCTCTCTGTCAAAAACAATAAAAATAAATCTTAAATTCTTTTATAAAGTTTTATTTATTTATTTATTTATTTAATTTTTTGAGAGAGTGACAAAGAGGAGAGGGAAGGCCCAAAGTAGTCTCCATAGTTGTATGTCATTAGTCTTTGACATAATTTCATTCCACAGGTTGGGGTGGGTGGTGCAGGGTGGGAACTGGGCGGAAGCCTCCTGCATGGGAGCCGCACCCTTGCAAGCCAGGGGCCTCCTACATGAGAGGCATACCTTGGGTGGGAACCGAACTGGGATAGGAAGCACACCCCAGTTCAGCATATGGTTCCTCAGGGGCCAGGACTGGGACTTGATCTTTGGTCCTCAGGGCTGCAGTGCGAGTGCTTAACCCACTGAGCCATCCCGGCTTCCCTGAACCTTCTCTGTTATTAATAATTTGAGAAATGTTTTTCAAATAGCATGGGAGATTTTAAAATATCAAACATTCTATTAGCCCTCTAGACTAAAAAAAAACAAACTCATGTTGCCCATTTTATGGTCTTAGTGTGAACCAGGGCATTTTGGTGTGTTTCTTTCTAGCTCTCTACTGAAAGATAGAAATATTTTGATGTTACTATTTATCATAGTTGCCTTTTTCCAACATTTAAAAAAATAATCATTATAATTCTCTCTTTCTTAGTGTTTTAACTATTTGGATTTGTTTTCCTAGATATAATGTTTACAAAGTAATAAAGAGTAATGCTTCTTTTCTTTTTTTGTTTAGATTCTCAAAATGTGGATTTTGTTTGTAGTGTTCTTGTGGTGGCTGATCAGCTTCTCATAACTCGATTAAAAGAGATTTGTGAAGTAGCATTAACTGAAAAACGTGAGTATTTTTGAATCAGATATTAGTGTTTTCAGGTTGGTCCAGGATTACTGTATTTCATTAATTTTTTTATGCCATTTATGGCTAAATGCACCAATAACTTTTGTATTGTGAAAAATGTTGAAACATTTAAATTATTTTATGTCATTATTTGTAAGCACATTCTTATTTCAAAGCTGTTTATGTGTAAAAATATGTACATCTTAGAAATAAAATATGCTATGTATTTATTTTTTAAAGATTTATTTTATTGTTTTAGAAAAGCTAAGAGAGGGAAGGATAGAAGTGGGGAGGGCCCAGAGCAGTATCCATAGTTGTAAGTCATTAGTTGTGACATGGTTTCATTCCACACAGGTGGATGTGGGGCTGTGCAGGGTGGGAACTGATCTGGGGGATTCCCACATGGGAGGAGAGAACCTTTGCCACTGAGCCATCCTGCCACCACAGTTCAGCATATGGGTTTGCATGGACTGGGACTGGATTCGATCCCTGGACCTTGTGATTGCAAGGCATGTGCTCACCTTGCTGAATTATCCTGGCATCCCCAAAATATTTCTTTTTTGGAATGTCATAAAACCATGAATAAAAACAATGTGAAATTTGTTTTGGAATTTTAAGGGTAAGAGCTTAGAAGCAGACATTTTTCACTTCCTTTTTTTTTTTTTAAAGATTTTTTTTATTGTTTTGACAGAAAGAGAAAGACAGAGAAGGGGTAGGGCCCAGAGTGGTCTCCATAGTTGTACATCATTAGTTTTCTACATCGTTTCATTCTACACAAGTGGGTGCAGGGCTGCACAGGGTGGGAACCAGACCAGGGACCTCCCACCTGGGAAGCATGCCCCAGGTGGAAGCTGAACCCGGGGCCTCCCATGTGGGAAGTTTACCCTGGTGGGAATTGAACTGGGGGCCTCCCACATGGGAAGCATACCCCAGTTCAGCATATGGGTCCACATGGGCCAGGGCTGGGACTTGATCCTCGGACCCCAGGACTGTAAGGCAGGCGCTCAACCGCTGAGCCACCCCTGTATCTCAGAAGTAGATGTTTTTCACCTGTACGCTCATCTTGACTATAAGTCTATGTTTAACTTCCCATTTCCTATTATTTGCTAGAATGTTTTTGTAACCTTCCCATTAATATATTTGATCAAACACATCTCTTTTCTCTCAGACTTCTATTTCTTTCTTTGTTCATTATTCAGTTAATTGCATGACATTCCTCCTGAACACCGAAAGTTATTTTTTATTTTGTTTCTTATACCCATATTCTTTTAGTTGTTAGATTCTAACTTCATCTTAACTATGTTGATCACATTTCTCCCACCTTTTTATTTTTTAATTATGCTAGTTGAAGTCATTGTTAATCTATCTTTTCAGTGTAGTGTCACAGTAGTCTTTTATGTCTTCTTTCTCTCTTCTAACTTTTCTTAATATTTCTAGAGGAAAGATTAAAGACATACTTACTAGCATGTCTTCCCTGTTCAGGTTAAAGGTTAAATTTTCTTAGCCTGATATAAAAGTTTTATGACTTTTTGATCTTATCTTTCTCCTCCATTGCTACAGTACCCCTTCAGAAAGTGTGAAAGGATATCTTGACAGATTTTTCTAATTTGTATTTGTGATAATAGTAGTTTGTCTTAGTTCTAATATCTTATTTACATACTTTTCTTGAGTTCTGTGGAGTAGCCTCTCATTTATTGTCAAAAAGAGAACAGCTCTGATCTTTTAAACAAGAAAAGGGAAATCATATATAAAGGACACAACATAAAATAGCATAAAGTATCCATATAGGTGATACTTTTAGTTGTTTAATTCACTTCCTGGCATCCCTTGTAAATATTTTTTCTTGGCTCCTGCTGCATAGTTATCTTTATTAATGAATTCCTTGATCTTTCTGGAACCTAGCAAGAGATTGATTCATCAGAAGTCAGAGGTTTGCTCTCTGCTTTTTGGGCAATCCTTGTTCCCAACTGAACAACTCTAAAAATTTTATATGATCTATTTTCCTTTCTGTGAAATGTGAGATTTTGGGTTCATCCATTAGTTGAAACTTTAGGTTAGTCAAAACTGAGACAGAGATCATTATTGGCTACAGTTATAACTTTTGATAGAGTTACAGGGAGGAAAAAAAAGAAATTGAGGAAACCTGGTATAGAAAATAGTTGTGTTCCTCTGTTGTCTGGGATGCAGAATAAATAAAAAAAAGAATGGAGAGGTTCAGGAAGCTAAAGTTACATGCTAGATAGGTAGATATTCTGGGACATTCTTCTAATAAAACATACTTTCATATTTAAGATTATTAGGATTATAACAAAATCTAGAATCTGTTGTATAAGTACAATATTCCAGATTCTGCACTGGCCATATGGTAAGATTTAGATGTACTTACATTCCAAATACAGCGTATAAATTCTGTTAGATTACTCAATATAAATATATTTATATAGAATGATTTCATAAGTTTCTCTTAGTCTTAAAATATCTTTAGTTTTATAGAAGAGAGAATGACTATTCTGTGCTGTATTAATGAAAAGGAAAGGTATTTATCAATGAAAGTTAAAAGTATCCTAAAATTTTAGATGGACAATTGTTAATTCTTATGGGTTTGCTTTTAGGGACACTGTTGTGCACCTTCTATATTTTCTTCTGCTTATAATTTTTTTATATGTACTTATTTTTTTCTCATAACTAGTCATTTAAACCTTTTGGCTTCTTTGGACCACATTGGAAGAAGAATTGTCTTGGGCCACACATAAAATACACTAACAGTAATAATGATAGCTGATGAGCTAAAAAAAAAAAAAAAAAATCACAAAACATCTCTTAATGATTTAAAAAAGTTTACAAATTTGTGTTGGGCCACATTCAAAGCCACCCTGGGCAACATGCAGCCCATGGGCCACAGGTTGGACAGGCTAGATTTCAGATTACTTTGACATATTGTGGTAGAACGTTAGTTTTATATTTGTTCTAGTTTGTTATTTTGGGCAAGAAACTAACAATTTTTTTGTTCTAAATGTTCAAACCTGCCAACTTTAGAAATAAGTATATTTTATTTGCTGTAGTAAAATGCTTTTCATCTCACTTTGCATGTTTTCTTTCTTTGTAGTTACTCTTAAGAATGCTGCTATGCTTCTAGAATTTGCAGCAATGTATAATGCTGAGCAATTGAAAGTGTCTTGTTTACAGTTTATAGGACTGAATATGGCAGCTTTACTTGAAGCAAGGTAGGTTGGGTATATACATTATATTGTTGCAAAAGCAATTATTTATATATAATAGTAGCTATATTATTAAAAAGTGAATAATGATAAATTCCAGCTTTGTAGAAAAAAATGAAAATGTAAGAGGATTCAATCATTCCATCAAAATTTTAGTGCCTAATTTATGCCAACCAATGTTAAGATATAATAGTGAACAAAATAGACAAAATCCTTGCCCTCAATGGAGCTATAACATTATTATTGGAAAACTGTGGAACAGTATTATCACAAGTATATTTTTTATATGTATGCATGTCTCTTTGCTTGTTTAGGTTGATTTGTAACTATGTAATTGCTACCTTGGCTTTTGAAAACTATCTGTAATAGTATGTAAGCCAGCACTTAATTAATTCCCATATAAGCAAGTATAAAGAAACTTTTTCTCATTATTTTCAACTGTTTTAGCAATGGAATTTTTAATGAAATTACAGATTTTTAAAACAAGGTAAAAATTTTATTACATTTACTCACTGTAAAGTCAGTGGAGAGAAAAATGAGTGTGTTGAAGAACACAAAAATTTGAGCTTAGAGATCTTGGTTTCAGTTTTTTGGGGGTTTTTTTTGTTGAGAGAGAGACAGTAGAGGACCTAGAGCAGTCTCCATAGTTGTACATCATTAGTTTTCCATGTAGTTTCACTCCACAGATGAGTGCATGGCTGTACAGGGCGGGAACTGGGCCAGGGGCCTCCTGAATGGGAGGCACACCACTGTAAGCCAGGAGCCATCTGCGTGAGAAACTCACCCTGGTGAGAACTGAACTGGGGGCATACCCCATTTCATCATATGGGTCCACATGGGCTGGGGCCAGTATACAATCCTTGGACCCCAGGGCTGCAAGATGAGTACTCAACCTGATGAGCCATTCCGGCATCCTCCAGTTTGCATTTTTAATGCCTCTATATTCAGTTTATTTTTTGTATTTTGTTTTACTCATAATAATAATTATTATGACCATCATAATTATTAATGGTGATAACATAATAATAGTACTATGTGCAAGGCAGCATTTTAAAAATGTTACATAGCTACTGTTAATTTCATGAAAACCTTATGGAGTAGATTCTGTTTATATCCTCATATTATAAATGAGAAAACCCAGGAAACTTTTTTGTAAAGAATCAAAATCTTGACCCATATAATTTATTATAAATGTTAACAGTTTTTGATATATCATCTTTCAAAGATGATCTTTAATGAAACTAATTCCAAACCATGATTGAAATAAAAGTTTTCTAACAAATTCTTACAGTTGAGTTTAGAGGAAATAATATTTTGGCAGTTTAATGTTTTGTTATTTTATAAAAAATGCTTTTTAAATGCAAATAGGAATATTAGACAACATTGTTTTTAAATGACGCTGGTATTTTAGTATGAGAGAGAGCCTGGCTAGGGTTTCAGAATAAATTTAATTTCTTAGCTGATACTATTTTAGTATTTCTCATATAATCATAGCAGTTTTTAAAACCAAATTAAGTTTATTCAGTTTGTCAGGTAAGAATCAACCAAAATGTAAAATAATCACCAAATCTAAGATATGATTATTAGAAAATTATGTATCATACTATTAATACTATTATTATTACGTTGTAGCAAGTGTGTCAGCTGAACTGTTAATTTTAAGGATGGCACATGTGCTGTGGTGACGTTTCCTTATATAATTTACATGAATAGACATGCATAACTTGCATTAAAACAAAAATTTGTACAAACTTAACTACTAATCAAATATGCATTTGCTAGAAGTGTAAATAAATACCGGTATGCAAAGAGATGTTTAAAAAGGAAGATGCACCAAAATTAACATAGCCCCACAAGTTTAATTATCCTCAAAGTGTTAAAACTGATATGGTACAGATTTGAATATGCAAATTTTGTATTAGTTGTAAAAAATAATTAAAAATATAACTCAGAATGTAAACTTGATTTAAATGGTCACTGATGCATTAAAGGGCTTCTTTGCAACTTGAGAGTTCCTTAAAATCTCTTTGGAATACTACTGATATAGTGAGAACATCATTTTACACACGCATCTACTAAAGCCAAGACAGGTAACCTAAGTTGTTCGGGTTCATGCAGGTAATTGGTAGCAGTGATAATTCTAGATAGAATTCGGGTATCCTGATAGTCCACTGTTCTTATCAATATAGCACTCATTCTGTATAGTTTGTGAAAACTTCATTTGTGGAAATTGAAGGTTGAAAAATGAATACGTAATTGCTATTTTGTTATGATACAAAAGGTATTTCTGTCACTTGTAGAGATGCATGAGTTTTATTATATTCCAGATATTTGTCTAGTGTGTTCATGCTGTTCGTTTGAAGTGTGTAACTACACATACTTCCAAAAAGAATTTATAGCAGCTAGCATATTAATGCTTTAAAAAAATAACTGTTACTTATTCAGTAATATAAAATATCTCCTCTACGTATTTGAAAATCTTGAAAGGTTTTAAGCTACTTGAGTAATAATATAAAATTTTGTATATTATTTGTTAGGTCTCTTGATGTTTTAAGTGTTGGTGTTCTGAAGGATCTTTCTGTATTTTACCGAAAAATGGTAAGGTTTATATTTTTTCAATGATACTATCAACCAAAGCAGTATAGTAAGTCAGACTTTCCATTGGGATAATTTCCTAATAAATTTGTTATACCTTAGGATCTTTGAAAATTTTTTCATATATCTGATATATATACATAATAATCAAAATTGAAGATCTTTAACGATAAAATTAGTATCTTTTAATTTCTTTGTAACTGGAAGTTACCAAAAACTTCAGAGTATTTCATTTATTATTTATTATTTACCAAAGGTCAAGCCAGTACAAAAAACATGGATTCACATGATTAATGTGATTAATTAATTAAACAAATGGATTAATTTGTTTGTTTGTTTTAAGATTTACTTTTGTTGTTGTTTGAGAGCAGGTAAGAGAGAGAGAGAGTGGGGGAGGGTTCAGAGCAGTCTCCATAGTTGTATATCATTAGTTGTGACATAGCTTCATTCTACATGGGTGGATGTGGGGCAGGGCTGGGCAGAAACCAAGCCTGGTGCCTCCCTTCTGGGAGACGAGAACCTTTGCCACCATTCCAGCGATTACCATTTGCTCTCCAGTTCAGCATATGGGTTTGCATAGGCTGTGGCTGGGCGGGATTGGGATTTGATCCCTGGACCCCATGGTTGCAAGGCAACCCAGCATCCCTCATTTTTATTTTTTTTTTTCGAAGATTTATTTTATTGTTTTTGACAGAGAGAGGGGAGGGCCCAGAGCAGTCTGCATAGTTGCACATCACTGGTTTTCTACATAGTTTAATTCCATAGGTGGGCACAGGCCAGGGGCCTCCCACATGGAGCTCGCCCCTTTGAGAACCAAACTGGGGACACAACTCAGTTCAGCATATGGGTCTGTACGGGCCAGGTCCAGGATTCAATCCTTGGACTCCGGGGCTGCAAGGCAAGCACTCAACCCACTGAGCCATCCTAGCATCCCCCCAATTTGTATTTTTAACAGGGGAGCTTTACTCCCCCTGCCCCCCCCCTTTTTTTTACAGCATATGGAACAAACTTTAAGCAATCGTATTCTTTGATTTAAATTTAGAAAGTCATTAGGCTTCCACATAGTTAAACAAACCTGTCCAAACCTGCAGGCCGCATGTGGCCCGGAACAACTTTGAAGGTGGCCCAATATAAATTCATGAACTGTCTTAAAACGTTATGAGATATTTTGTGTGTGATTTCTTTTTTTTATCATCATCTTCAGCTATTATTAGCGTTAGTGTATTTTATGTGTGGCCCAAGATAATTTTTCTAATGTGGCTCAGGGAAGCCAAAAAGTTGGACACCCCTCTATTAAAACAAATGAGATAATTATACCTGGTTTTAAAAATATCTTTATAAATTTTGTATTTAAAAGTGACATCTTTTCTGTAGATTCCAGCCATGGAGAGGAGAGTTATTACACCATATCAAGATGGACCAGATATTAGCTATTTGGAACTAGAAGATGGAGATTTTATTTTGAAAGAAGAAATAAATATTGAACAAAATTATTCGTAAGCTCTTTTCTTTTCTTTTCTTTACCTTTTCTTCTTTTCTTGCTCCTTACCACACCCTTACCTGAAATCTTGAACACTATTGACACTTTTTATATAGATATTGAAAGAAAAAATTGACAAACCTGACATAAGAAATATGCATGTTCATTCTTAGCCTTTGTATACAAAGTAAATGAATAATTCATATTTACAGATATAAAGAAATACATATAAATATGAAAGGAATGTAACCTTCAGGTTAAATGTGTTGGGTTGAATTAGTGTAAGAATTTTCCTATATACTGCCTTGTTTTTAACTTTCACAGAAATGCTAGGGTTAGAACAAGTAATAGTATCACATCTGAGGTTCAGTGAAATTGAGTAATTTTCCAGACCACATAGATAAATGACTATTACATGCATATCCTTGGCATCTTTTCTGTTTGACTAAAATGCTTAAAATTCATAGTTCTGTTTTAGCTCTAACTTAATTTATTTTTTTTAAATGGCTTTTATGTTTTTTTTTTCTAGGGAAAGTATGTTCAAGAAGGCAAAATCAAAAGCAAAAAAGAAGCCACGTAAACGTTCAGATAGTTCTGGGGGTTATAACCTTTCAGATATTATTCAGAGCCCACCCTCTACAGGTTGGTAGAAAGTGTTTTAGGATATATTTCCTGATCTCATCTCTCACGTCTTCATTCATTATCTAATTCATTTAACATGTACTAAATAAATGGCAAATACTGTTATATGCCATTTGCTGGGACTACTAAGATAGAAAATAGTCCTTGTATTAGGGAGGCTACAGAAAATGTGTATTGTGATTACGTAGTACTCTGAAGTTTGCTGTGGTACACCCAAATTCGTTCCATAAGAAAGATTTCTAGTGGAAAGTGATACCTGAGCTGGATCCTGAACACTTAAGAGAAGTTAGCAAAGAAAAGGCAGGCCTAGATCTACTCAGAGAAGGAGGTACCGGTAATGTTCCCAAACCTAGAGGAAATATTGATGAGCATGGCTCACCCAGTTGTATAGGGTTATGTGTAGATAAGAGATTGGTTGGAGAGGGTCAGGTTTGGGAAGGTATTCTGTGCCAAACTAAGGTATTTGGATTTTATTCTGTGGACTGAGGTTAGCTATTGATGGATTTTTAAGTCAGGGTATGACTAGATTTATGTTTTTCTAAAGACCACTTCGTCCAGTGGCATGGAGGGTTTAGCAGAAGTGAGCAATACATGACAGATATTATTACCACGTGGATTCAATTTATATATATCAGTGCTCTAAGGGAGATGTCACCCATGTGCTTAGGTTATACATATGTAGAATGCAACACATTATCTAGGCATTTTGTGAGCCTGTTTGAAAGTAAAGGTTACGTAATTTTTCTAAAAAATTTTTCCTGATTTTTTATTTTGAAAATCTGTAACCTTTTGAAAAGATGAAAGAAAAATACCATGAATATCTTATACCCTTCATCCACATTTATTGTTAACCTCTGACCAAATTTGCTTTTTCGATTACATACTCTCTTTTCTCATCCTCCAAATATTGCACACACACACACCTTTTCTATTGATCCATTTGGAAATAAGGTAGACATGACATTTCCCCAAGCTTTGTGAATCTCCTAAAAATAAGGATATTCTCCTACATAATTGCAATATTGTTATCTCACCTAAGACACATTAATTTGTTAATATTAGCTAATAATGCAATCTATATCCAGATTTCTCTTAATTGTCTAAAAATGTTTTTTATAGCCTTTTTGGTATACTATCAAGTATTCTATCAAGATTGACATTGTCTTTGCTTATTAATATCTCTTTAATATCTATTAACTAAGAGCAACATCCCGCTTTTTGTTTTCAAAAGTTTGAAGCAGTGGAATTACAGACTATAAATACATTCTGCATTCCTCTGATTGATTCAGATTAAACTATCTAATAAATCTTAATGATTTCTTTAGTGAAAATATGAAGTGTGACTATAAAATAATGAGACCACAGATTGGCTTTCAGAAATAGTAGGTATATCTATAACAGTAAGACATAATCTAGTGCAGTTTCTATCAATAGTATTTTCATTGTCAATCAGAATTATACAAGTAACGTTGAGAAATACAAATGCACATTGTTTTGCGTCCTCCTGAAAAAAGTAGCTGTTATTCAAGGCAAAGAAAGACTATCTTTTATGTTTAACAAGATCCTACAAATGAGGTACGTGACATGTTTGGTAAAGCTCAAAGGAATAAATGCAAGGAATAATTCTCAGACAACTTAAGTGATTTGTGGTGGTGACAGAGAGAAATATTTATTTTTTTTATTTCAGTTTTATATTTTTCCTGCTGTACCACTCTTTCTGTGGCCAGAGCAGATAATGATTGATTGAAGTTTAAATTTAATTGGGGGCCAAAAAGACCTACCTATTCTGGAAGAAAATTTGAGTATGAGGCAAATTTTATCAGACAATTGTGTAAAGGTCTAACATCTGTTTGTATTGATCCTTAAAGTTAGAAGACATTCTCTGAAAAATGTTTTCTGTACCCACAATAATTGTCGGTCACTTTAATCATCCTCTTTGTTTAGTAGATTTATTTCCAGTTGTCTTTTGAGAGCATCCCAGTATTAAATTAATCTCTTATCAAGGTTCTCCAAACTTTTCAGTCCGCGGGCCGCATTAACTATCAAACAGCAGTTTGGGGGCTGACTACACACTCGAGGTCCAAATAAAAAAGAATCAAAACATAGATGTTTTTAATTATTTATTTAATACATAGATGTTTTTAATTATTTATTTATTCAGATAAAAAGATCTCCACAGGCCAGATGAGAGGGCCTGCGGGCCGTAGTTTGGAGACCCCTGTGAAAATCTGCTTTTCATAAAGATTTAAAATATTGTATGTGTGGCGGGGGTAGTTTGAGTGTTATTTCCAATCTCTATTTTAGCAGTAATAACTGTAAAGGAGGCATATGTTTTGTCAGAGTGCTTTACTCTGTAAAGAAAAACACTTATTTGAATCTATAAGAGATGATGTGTTTTATTTACTTTTAAATTGCACAGGTTTTAGATATAGCCCACATAATGTTTTTGGTTTTGTTTTGTGTTGTTTTTTGGTTATTTTGCTACTTCATTTAGATTGCACTAAATTTGAAATTGGTGAAAGTGAGCACATGAAACGAAGCAAATGTGTACTTTTTATCCTGTTTATTATGTTTGAAATGACTGTGATCTTTTTCTTTTTTTTTTAAATTTATTTTTATTGTTTTGACAGATAGAGGTAGAGAGAAGGGGAAGGGCCCAGAGCAGTCTCCGTAGTTGATAGCATTAGTTTTCCATATAGTTTCACTCCACGGGTGGGTGCGGGGCTGCACAGGGCGGGAACTGGGCCAGGAGCCTCCCACATAGGCCCTGGCGAGAAGTGAACTAGGTGCACACCCCAGTTCAGTATATGGGTCCGCCTGGGCCAGTGCTGGGATTCGATCCTCGGTCTCCAGGGCTGTAAAATGAGCACTTAACCCGCTGAGCCATCCCAGTTTCCCCACGACTGTGATCTTCTAATGAACCTTGATACCAGGTGTGGCAGGGAGACCAGTATTTAGCCTGTTAAGAGAAGAAATGGTATATACTGTACATCACATGACAGCTCTTTAGCTTTAGGTAATAAGCTAATCAACAATAGCTCTCAATCCACAGATATTTTGCAAAAGGAAAAACCCTCAAACAGACCACAATTGACCAGCAAAGCCTCTGTTACTGAGCCAGTCTGCTGAACAGATGAGAAGGCAGAAAGGCTACAGTGGTCTTTTCACACAGAAAGGGCCAGTCTCCCTCTGCATGGGTGTAGAGACCTCTATACAGAGAGACAGACGCAAAAGGAAAAGGGGAGGGCCTAGAGTTTAATTTTGGCTTTTTTATTTTTATATGGGAAAAAAAAGTTCTGAATCTCTTTTTGATGCATATCACAAAGAACTATCTTTCCCACGTTCGTTGTATAATTGGTATGTATTACACCAATTATACCAATAATAAGTGACACTTGTTTTAAATCTAGATCTTAATTCTTCATTTCAGTTTTCACATCAACTGATTTCTTTTTTCAGTCACCTTGAATTTTTAAGATTTTGGTACAGTGACAGTAATTTAAATGTTAAATTTGGATAAATGGAAGCTTTTGCTTATTTGGTTTATTGAATATAATACATATATGTTTAGTGTATATGTGTTTATCTTTTAGGATTATTAAAAACTGATAAGACCAATTCTGTGGAATCTCTTCCGGAACTATTGACATCAGACTCTGAAGGAAGCTGTGCAGGAGTGGGTAGTCCTAGAGATTTACAGTCCCCTGATTTCTCAACAGGATTTCATTCAGATAAGATTGAGGTTTGTTTTTACTTGTCTATTAATGTACTATTGTCTTCACTTCAAAATTTAGGTCTATAGACAATTTATCTTTAGTTTTATTTTTACTTTAAAACACTATTTCAGTTGGTTTATAATATAATTAATAACAATATATATAGTTTTTTCAGACTTGCATAATGTTTCTAGTTTTGAAGATTTTAATTGCAGTTTTAAGTCATTTAGTATGTGTTATTTCTAATCCTTGTATAATTAAAATGCATGTTAATGCAAAATAGGAACACTGTGTAAACATTGAAAAATATGTTTATAGCTAAGGGAAAGTGGTTTTGAATGTAAGCCTAATTTCAAATTCTGCATAGTCTCTGCCCTCCATCGTGTTAGCTGGAATTGTACAATCTAGAATGGAGTTCTCCTAATCTAGCACAATTCATATTAACCTGCAGAATTCCCAGTCTGGACACCTTTGGGGATGCCATTTTTTACGCATCTCTTGACATTTTATTCCATAATTGATCTAAAGGGGTGGGAAATGTCTAATTTATGAAATAGTCCTTTGTTTTGTTTTTTTTTTCTAACTACTCTAAATCCACAAAACATATTAGCACTAGAAATTTTTGGGACAATAGAAAAGTTATCCTTTCTTGGAGTCTTCAAGCCCTCGGGGATTGATTTAACCATTTTATTTTTTAATGTAGCAACTTGGGGAGCAATTCATACTAACATTAGGGTTAGTCTAGAAGACAATTGAGGTTTAAAGGAATATTGATGTCTGGCAATAATAAAATGTCTTGGCAGAGGAAATATCATTTTAATAACTTCCTTGACCTATTGTAATAGCAATAATTTTAGGGTTCCTTTTGAAGTATCAATGTATTTGACTTTAATTTTATTTAGAATACATCAATTATATTCGTATTAAAGTCATGGACTTTAGTTTTGAAGTTACTGCTTCATATCTTAACAATTTTTATTAACATTTTGTTTACTCCAAACATAGTTCTCTAAAAATTATTCTCAAATCTCACAATAATTGGGTTATGGTCACTAATTCTGTTTTAAGAATTGGGTAAGGCACTATATTGTAGAAGAACTGAATTGAATATGCTAGATGATTACTGTTAAAAGATTATACTCTAATGTAACCAATATTTAAGTATCAACTATGTGTTGGCTACTTTCATAGCTCTTTGCTGTTTTATTCACTTTTTAAATGCTATTTTACTCCTAGGGGAAAGCTAAATCGTATGTTAATGGTACACCACCTACGTATTTTAGGGAAGATTTAAAACCATGGGAAAAATCACCAATACTTAAAACATCTGCTCCACAGCCCATTCCCAGTAACAGAATTGATACTTCAAGCTCTTCTAGTTGGGCTGCTGGCTCTTTCAGGTAAGATACTCATTTTGTGCCATACCTGTTAGTCTATAATATATCATTTGTTTTTATTCAAATGAAAATTTTAATGAAGCACATTTAAAAATATTAATAAAGATTACTCATATAATACAAAGAAAATTACCTAAACACATACCTATTACTAACCAGCTAAAATAGGCTTTTTTTCCCAACAAAATTCATTTGCCTCTGTATTGTCATCTGTGAGTACTAGCAAATACTCAAATACTGTAACATGTACACACAGACTTGATATCAGCTTATTATTTTTGAATAGTATATATTAGTTAAAACTCCCACCTCCCACTCAGTAAGACCATTTTGTCATTTGTAGCCTTACTTTATCTTTTTATTTATTTATTTTTTAAAGTACATTAAGTGGTATTTGAGATCTCACAAAATGTGCTATTTTCACAGTTAATTTTCAGAAGATATTCATTTAATATCATACTGCACTTTTAACCTATATTTTATCCATATATTCCTTTTCTCTAAAGTTAGAAGAATCAATTTAAAACTAAAGAAGTATATATAATTATAATTAAAATGTAGTATTTTTTGGTGTTTATTGAGCTTGTGCTTCATCTTTAGCTACTATAGTTTAGAATATTCTAAAACTGTTAATTGACTTACCAGTTATTATCGGGATGATGTGTAATTATTTTGAAATATGCTCTTATTTTGTGCAATTAGAACAAAGATTATGATGTGCCATTGTATCTTGCTTCATGGTCTAAAGGTAGTTCAAGAATGTTTCAGTTTTTTTGTCTTTCTTCGTAAACATACTGTGAGAACACCTAGAAGAAGCATTTTCTAATCACCAATGTTAAACTGTTTTATTTTAAACATGTTTTAAGAATAGCTTGATGTAAAGTTAGCAGAATATATTGTGTATTTCCTATTGAGCACCCCCAACTTTTTCCATTAAATTTTATTTTGTTAACATTAGACAGTGGTAATAATTTTGTTTGTTAAAAATAAAAGGAGGGAAAGCTGAGATGGCTCAACGGGTTAAGTGCTCGCTTTGAAGCCCCAGGGACCAAGGATCGAATCCCGTCCCCGGCTCATGCAGCCCCACATGCTGAACTGGGGAGTGCCCCCAGTTCAGTTCTTGCTGGGACCTATGCAGGAGGCTCCGGGCCCAGTTCCTGCCCAGTGCAGCCCTGTGCCCACCTGTGGAGTGAAACTATATGGAAAACTAATGCTGTCAACTATGGAGACTGCTCTGGTCCCTCCCCATTCTCTCTGTCTCTGTTTCTCTCTGTCAAAAATCAATAAAATAAATCTTTAAAAAAAAAAATAAAAGGAAAGTATAATTTTAAAGTTTCACTCATTCTAAAGGATAAAAATTTAAATACAGTTTTGAGTCCTTCAGCCTAAGTTAGGTAAGTTAAGAATCTTTCTATTGTTTGACTTTTTCTTTAAGAGTTTTAATTATATTACTTAACATTATAACTTTGGATGCATTTTATTATTTATGTATGTATATATAAAAGTGGCTTCCATTCAAAATGTCTTTTTTGAAGTTGGCCATAGCTGATGGAAAAAACCTAAAACATCTGCTTACTATAAGTCTTATGTGTATTTACAGTTTCAGTGATATTTGGAAATTAGACTTTATGGATAAATTAATGCATTGTAAGATAACTTTTTTGTGTTTTTCAGTCCTGTCAGCCCTCCTGTCGTGGATCTCAGAACTATCATGCAAATTGAAGAAAACAGACAAAAATGGGGAGCTACACCAAAGACAAATTTAGGGTTGGTTAAAAAAAATCATATAGGGAAAGCTGGGATGGCTCAGCGGGTTAAGCGCTCGCTTTGAAGCCCCGGGGACCGAGGATCGAGTCCCAGCCCCGGCCCATGCAGACCCACATGCCCTGCACAGCCCTGTGCCCACCTGTGGAGTGAAACTATATGGAACACTAATGTCAACTATGGAGACTGCTCTGGGCCCTCCCCCTTCTCTCTGTCTCTCTCTGTCTCTGTTTCTGTCTGTCAAAAATCAATAAAATAAATCTTAAAAAACAAAAAAAAAAAAACAAAAAAAATCATATAAAAGGGAAGACCATGTTGTGTTATACTTGTGCCCTAAAGGAGTTAGAAAGACCTAATGGATCTTTCCTATTATTTTTTTACATTTTAAGTTACAGTTAATGATAAGCTCTTTTCTAGGTAATTTAGCCTCCGTAACATTATTTCTTAAATAGAGAGGGTGCCCCCCTCCAAAAAAAAAATTATATAAACACACACACACACACACACACACATTTTAAGACAAAACAAAATATTAAAACTGTAATACTCAATATATACAGGAGATGAATACAGGTCACATTTGACTTCTGCAGTTACAAGACATACTCAAAGTAGTTACCATCATTGTCCAGACACTTCTGATTATGGCAGACTACAGCTTGAGTAACATTGACTGAAGTGTCCATTTGTACTGCTGCACATGCCTTTTCAAGTTACCATGTGTCTCAAACTTATCATGAATGGGTACAATTATTAGGCAGATTGGAGGTTCCTTTGCATACTCATGCCTTTGATGTCGTACTTCTATAACATTCTTAAATTTCAAATGCCACTTCAAAATGGTCTTGTTCTTCTTGAACGACAACCGTGCTTCTACCGTTTTCTTTGACTATCCTGCCTGTCTCGTGGAGAGGCTAGCATTCATTTGACTAATGCCATTTTTTGAGCAAACATCATACTACACATTGCTGTGGAAATTCAGCTTTGAAAAGTAATACATAGATAACATTTCTTAAAATGTATACTTTTTTTTTTTGTCTTTAAATTTTTTTTTTTTTTTACAGAGATACAGAGAAAGAGAGAGAACTGAACTGGGGTAACTCCTCAGTTCAGCATGTTGGGTCCACATGGGCCAGGACCGGGATTCGATCCTTGGTCCCGGGTGCTGCAAAGTGAGCACTTAACCCACTGAGCCATCCCGGCTTCCCCGTTTGGGGGGGGGGGGACCCCCCATGTATAGTAAAGATTTAGTTGTGTTGATAGGCTAACTCTTGTGAAATACAGAAACTTGACTCTCAAATGATTACTGTGGACTAGTTTTAATGCAACTATATTGGGTAGAAGGTCAATGTAGCTATTAATCATTGATATCATAAACTGATATTGTCACTGTTGAAACTTGTGGGCCATTTTGATCCAGTAATACTAAAACCACATCAAATAAACAGCAATATAATTACTTGTAACCTTCATTTAGCAGAAATTAATGTGACTGGCTTAATTTCTTGTAAAATGATTTCTTGTGGAATTAAACTTTCTCAGAAGTAGTGAAACTAATTGGTTTAATTTAACTTAATTTCTAGCAAAATGATTTCTCCTGGAGTTAAACTTTCTCAGAAGCAACGAAAAATGCTTGCAATGACTACCAAAGAAAACAATTCAGGAATGAATAGCATTGAAACTGCTTTAACTGCTTCTTCAAAAACCTCGAAATCAGCCCACACATGGTATGCTCTAATTTTTATTTAAATAAGCGAAAATCTGTGCATTAACTTGTTTGTTTTTTTTTAAATAGTACTTATTAGTTTCAGGTATACAACATGAGGATTAGACATTTATATTAATTTACAAAGTGATCAGCCCAATAAATCTAGTACCCATCTGAAACCATACATAGTAATTACAATATTGACTATATTCCTTATGCTATATTTCACGTCTCCATGACTATTTTGTAACTACCATCCCTTTTTCTTTTTCACCCACTCGTTTAACCTCCCCTCTCATACCACAACCATCAAAATGGTCTCTGTATCTATGAGTGTTCTGTTTTGTTTTTTTCTTTAGGTTCCACATGTAAGTAAAACCATATGGCATTTGTCTTTCTCTGACTCCACTCAGCAGAATGCCCTCTAGGGGAAGTGTAGCCCAACCTTTTGGCTTCCTTGGGCCACACTGGAAGAAGAAGAATTTTCTTGGGCCCCATAAAATACACTAGCATTAATGATAGTTGATGAACTAAAAAGAGTTGCAAAAAATCTTATAATGTTTTAAGAAAGTTTACGAATTTGTGTTGGGCTGTATTCAAAGTTGTCCTGGGTTGCATGTGGCCCACAAGTTGGACAAGCTTGCTCTAGGGCCACCCATGTTCTTGCAGATTGAAAGATTTCATTCATTTTATATGGCTGAGTTATATTTGACTGTATTTGTGTACCACTTCTCTATCCATTCATCCACCGATGAATGCCCAGGCTGCCTCCACATCCTGGCCATTGTAAACAATGCTGCAATGAACATACAAAAACACATGTGCCCTCAAAGTATCATTTTGGTTTTTCGAGGGGGGTAAATATCCAGAAGTGGGGCTACTGGTCCTTCTTTGTCTCTTGTTATAGTCTTTGTTTTAAAGTCTTCTATCTAAATATTGCTACCCGACTTTTTAGTTTGTTTCTATTTTCATGAAATATCTTTTTCTTATCCCTTTACTTTCGTCTGTGTGCATCTTTCTATCTGGAGTGAGCCTCTTGTAGGTAATGTATGTAATGATCTTCTTTTCTTATTCAGCCACCCTATCTTTGATGGGAACATTCAATCCATTTACATTTAAAGTAATTGTTGACAATGGTTATTGCCATTTTATTGTTCATATTTTGTATCTCTTTTTCCTTGTTTTTTATGTTTTATTTACTTATTTATTATTTATTAATTTTTGACAGAGAGAGAGAGTGATACAGAGACAGAGAGAGAACTGAACTGGGGGAACTCCCCAGTTCAGCATATGGGTCCGCATGGGCCGGGGCCAGGATTCGATTCTCGGTCCCCGGCGCTGCAAAGTGAGCGCTTAACCCACTGAGCCATCCCGGCTTCCCTTTTTCTTGTTTTTAAACAAGACCTAACATTTACTGTAATATTGGTTTGTTGGTGATGAACTCCCTTAACTTTTTCTTGTCTTTTCCTTGTCTGAGAAGCTTCTTATCTGTCTTTCGATTCTATATGGTAGCTTTGCTGGGTAAAATAATCTTGGTATAAGTCCTTGATTTTCATCACTTTGAAAATTTTATTCCAATCCTATCTGGCCTGTCACATTCTCTTGCGAAATCAGCTGATAATCTTATGGGAGCTCCCTTGTAGATAACTACCAGCTTTTCTCTTGCTGCTTTTAGATTCTCTCTTTGTCTTTAACTTTTGGCACTGTAACTTTAATGTGCTTTGGTGTAATGTGGTATTTGCTATGATACTTATTTCTTAATTCAGGTGGTCATCTCAAAATTGCTTGGCAATCCACAAGTAGACTTTGATCAATGTCTTGCCCAACCCTGGTATCCAAAAAAATGGAAGCATGTACCGTGCTCATGAATAGGAAGAATTAATATTATTAAAATACTCATACTACTCAAAGCAATCTATAGATTCAATGCAGTCGCTATCAAAATACCAAAGGTATTTTTCACAGCACTACAATAATCTTAAAATGTATATGGAGCCACAAAAGACCTGAAATAGCCAAAGCAATTGAGAAAGGTAAACATGATTAGAGGTATCACACTACCTGATATCAAATTAGTACAACAAACACTATAGTAATCCAGACAGAATGGTCCTGGCATAAACACAGACACATAGATCAGTGGAACAGAATAGGTAACCAAGAAATAAATCCATGCCTATATGGTTACTTAATATATGACAAAGTAGGCAAGAATATACAGTGCAGTAAGGACAGTATGTTCAAATAAAAGCGTTGGGAAAACTGGATTACCTTCTTATACCATATACCCTTTTATAAGAATAAACTCAAAATAGATTAAAGAGTGAAATGTACGAAAGACCTAAAGGCATAAAATTTCAAGAATAATTTTTAATCTGTTTTCCTTGGGTAAGGAAAACAAAAGAAAAAATAAACAAATTGGGAGTACATCAAACCAAAAAGTTTTTGCACAGCAAAGGAAGCTACCAACAAAACGAAAAGACAGCTTACCAAATGGGACAAGGTCTGGTAAGGGGTTACTATCCAAAATTTATAAAAAAACAAAACAAAAACAAAACTTATGTACAGCTCGACACCAAAAAACCCAAACAATCTAGTTAAAAAATGGACAGAATGCCTAAATAGACATTTGTCCAAAGAGGACATACAGATGGCCAATAGACATGAGAAGATGCTCAATGTCACTAATCATCAGAGAAATGAAAATTAAAACCACAGTGTGATCACCTCACACCTGTCAGAATGGCTATCAGTCAACAAAACAACAAGTTTTGGGCAAGAATTCAGAGAAAGGGGAACTGTTATGGGGGTTGCAAATTGGTGCAGCCACTATGGATAATGGTTTGGAGGTTCCTCAAATAAATAAAAATAGAACTATCTTATAACTCAATAATTCCACTTCTGGGTATTTATTTATCTGAAAAAATCCAAAACACTAATTCAAAAAGACATATGCATCCCAGTGCTCACTGCTGCATTATTTACAATAGCCAAAATGTAGAAGCAACCTAAGTTCCCATCAGTAAGTAGTCAATTGGACAAAGAAGTAGTACAGATATACAATGGAATATTACTCAGTCATAAAAAGTGAAATCTTAACCATTTGCAACATGGACGGACCTAGAGGATATTTTGCTAAGTGAAATAAGTCAGACTGAGAAAGACAAATACCATGTAATTTCACTTGTAAGTGGACTCTAAAGATCAAAAGAAATATATAAACAAAACAAATACTCATTGATACAGAAAACAAACTGATTGTTGCCAAAGGGAAGGAGAGTTGGGGAGCTGGGTATAAAAGGTTAAGGGATTAAGAAATTACAAATTGGTAGTTGAAAAATAGTAACAGGGATGTAAAGGAGAGTCATAGAGAATAATAGTCAGTGTTATAACAACTGTGTGTAGTACCAGGTGGGTACTAAACTAATCTACTTGGGGATCATTGTGTAATTTATATAAATGTCTAACCATTGTGCTGTACACCTGAAAATAATATAAAATAATAGTGAATGTCAATTATAACTGAAAAGAAATGTAAAACATAAATAAAATTTTAAAAACAAAACCATTAGGTTTGGATCCCAGTTCTGGTTATCTTTGATGAACCTGTGGTTGTTGAGATTCCTGAACTTTGGTTGTACTCATTTAAACATAGGTGGTGATGAAAATACTTTTCTGCCAGAATTGCTATGTAAGGGTAAATGAGATGATGCATGTGAAAGTGTTTTGAAAATATAATTTGGTCAGAGTCAGGTACAAATAAGCTGTTCACACAAGATACAGAAATTTAGAAGGCTTTGCTTTTTTATGGAGTACCCCAAATCATTTATGAACTTAATCTGGATATGGATTTTATGGTTTCTTTAAAGTTTGAATTTAACTCTTTTGGCAATTATCTGTTTAACATTTATGTTCACTTATTAACATGGCCACAGGTTTTTGAGTAAATAATGTGGAAAAAATAAAAATTAGACCAGGAAATTGTTTACATTATTAATGCTCATAGTTTGGACTAATATTTTAGATTCCGAATGTGACGCTAAGGATACACTGTAGTTCTAGTGTACAAAATAGCCGTATTAATTAAAAGGTCCTTTTTGAATTAATTTTTCTAAGTCAAAGTTTAGGAAGGAAAGATATGCTGAGCCTATTAATTGGTTATTTTTCTTTATGTCAGAACTTTAGTGTTCTTTTTTTTTTTTTTTATCTTAAAGCATGTTAGTTTTGTTAAATTCTGTGAAAAATTTTGTATAGTAACAGACTTGTATAGCGTTTTTCTGAATTCAAGTACTGTTTTAAATACATAATTTAACATTTGATTCTCATAACAACTGTTATAAGAGATGGTGTTAGTACCTCCATTTTATTGATGAGGAAACTGAAGCCCAGTAGGGTAGGTCAAGGTCAAAGCTAGTGCGTGGCAGAGCCAAGGTTTGAACCCAGTCTAGCAACAGGGCCTGTTTGCCTACGCCTGACTACCATCCATCAAATCCTTTTACCTTAGTAATTGTAAAGTAAAACATTTATTGTTGCAGAAAAAGATTCTGATACCATAAAAATAAGAGTATGAAATTTTTGAATGCTAAATTAATCTAAGTAATTTTTAACTTTTGCCTGTTTATTAATGGATATTTTTCTAAAATACGTTTCACTCTTAACTAATTCTCAAAGTATTTCCAATGTTATTCAGCAGAACTAACATTTCCTCTGCTGAGTTTACTTATTATTGAGCATAGTTTACATTGTTAATCAAGGCATAGTCGTAATAGCTGCTTTTAATATTATTGCTGTCATTTAATATTTTGGTTACCTCCAGTGTTAGTCTCCTTTTATCCTCTTACTGTTTTTCTTATCACATAGGTTTGATTAGTTCAAAGTTGACAGCAAGCAGCCAACATTGCATTGAAAACTAGTTTTTTAATATCATTGTAAAATTTTTGGTCTGTATTTTCTCCATTGACTTTAAAAAGCGGATGTTTTAACATGATCTCTACTATCTTTTACAGGGCATCTTCTCTACATTCATTTTCATCCAAGTCATTCCGAGATTTCTTAGTAGAAGAAAAAAAATCTATTACTGGCCATAGTTCAGGAGATCATATCAAAAAAGTTTGTTTTAAAGGAATTGAAAATTCCCAGGCTCCAAACATCGTAAGGTAATAAAAGCACCTATTTTCTACCTTAAAATGTGGCTTTTGGTTCTGAAGTAATCTTTAAATATGTATGAGGCAGATTTTTATACATTCTTTTACATTCAAAATTAACATGTCTGGTTTTTTTGATGGTTTATTTTGGTATAATTGGCTTACAATAAGTTGTATGTATCTGAAGTATACAATTTGAAGTTTTGACATATGTAGGTATATGCTCGTTAAACCATCATCATCAGCCACATTCAAGTTTTCTCACGCTCCTTTGTAATCCTTTCCTCCCTTTCCTATCCTGTTCCCTATGCAATTACTAACCTGCTTCTGTCAGTAGATTAGCTTGTATATGCCAAAGTTTTGTATCAAAGGACTCATTCAGTACGTACTTTTTAAAAAAAATCTGTTTTTTTACTCAACATATATTTTGAGATTCATCTTAGTTATGTGTATCAATAGTTTATTCCATTTTATTGCTGAGTAGTATTTTATTATATGGCTGTAAAACAATTGGTTTATCTGCATCTATTGGTAGACCTTTAGGGTTTTCTAGTTTTTTCTCTAGCTATTTTTGATACTGGTTTTTAAAGTCCAATATGTTTTTAAGAGGTGTTAAATATTTTAAATGCATACATGAAATCTCTTAGTGTTAAATGTTGACAGTAAAAATGATGTTTAACACATGTTTTTATATCACATAATTATAATGAAAACAAACATTTTAGAATAGTTACATTTACATCTCATTAGGCTTGTCTATTTCTGAATAGAAAAAAATTGGTTATTTCTTATCCGCTGTAATGACCCTATATCTAGGGTCTGGCAGAAGTAATGTCGTAATGTCATAAGGCTTGTTTTATCTTGCACAAGATAGACAGCAATTGAACATTTCATCTAAAATGTCATGTAGTGTGCTTGAGCATAATATTTTTGTGTTACAGAATTATATGCTTATGATTTTGTAATAAAAGATTTGGTGTGGATTACCAGCTCATAAAAAAAAAGGGATGTTATTTCTGCCAGACCCTGTATTTTAAAACCTGAATATAATATGTAGTCTTTTTTGATGTTAGAAAAACAATTGTTTTTTAAGTTGTATAATGTCCTATAGACCATGTTTTTAATTAGAAAGAGACATAACTTCTCTATTTTCCTACTGTGAGACACACAAATCTGCTTCTGTCTTCATCTTATCTTTCCTTTTTGTTTTGCAAGAGTCATCCTTTTTATCTAAGGCTAGTATTTATACCTGTGTTGTATCCTAACCCCTTTTCATTTCAGAAGCCTTAAACTATTAATCATCCTTCTCTTTTCTTGTGGATACTCAGTCTTTTCCTTTTAAGTAGATTCTTCCCATCTGGTTTTGAATATGCTCAGGTGTCTCATGTGGTCTAGGTAAGATAATTCCTCACATAACCCCTACATTTTCTTCTAGTGCTTGTGTTACCGTTACCAATCCCCTACTCCCTTCACAGCCACATTTCTCAAAAGAGCTGTCAGCTCCCACACACTTTGTAATCCATTCTGGCTTCTGATCCCATTATTAAACTGAAACAGTTCAGGCTAACGTGACTTTTGTAGTTCCAACACCATGAACTTTTTATAAGCTCATATGTGAAGTTCAATTACATACAGGTCATCTTCTCATTTCACTTTGTATTATTTTTATGCTATCTATTTTATGAGCTTCTATGTTCAATTATTACTTATACACTAAAGATTCAAAGTTTATATTGCCTTGCCCTCACCTATCTTTTGAGCTTCAGGCTTAATTATCCATCTGCCTTCCTGATATCTCCGTCCTGTTTGGATATTAGCAACACCATAAACTTGATGTCCAAAACCAAACTTAGTGTGTTCCTCATTCATACCTCTCCCACAAAACCAAAATCTAACAAAAACATAGACAGAACATTAAACAGCCCATTCTTCCTGATTTTTCTTCCTTGATAAATGGCATTTGCAAATCTTTAACATGTCCATTTTCCTCACCAATGTCCAGTCTGTCATCAGAACATGCCTGTGTTACCTGTTAAGTATTTCTCAACTCCATATACTAAACTTTATGTCCACTGCCATCATCCTCATTCAGGCCACTATGATTTCTTACCTGGTCTACCTGAGTTAAGTTTCCTAATAGGTCCTGCTGTTGCCTTTTTTTCCTTTCCTTCAATATATTGATCCAATATGTTCTTTTCAAAATGCAGATTTTATTGTATTAAGGATAAAACTAGAATTCTTACCTGGCTTTCAAGGCCTACCTAGTCTAGCTCCTGCCATTTTCTTTTGCTTTATTTTTAATACTTTTTTAAAGATTTATTGTTTTTATTTTTGTTTATTTGTATTGTTTTTTTGACAGACAGACAGAGACAGAGAGAAGGGGGAGGGCCCAGAGCAGTCTTCGTACTTGACAGCGTTAGTTTTCCATATAGTTTCACTCCACAGGTGGGTATGGGGCTGCACAGAGCAGGACATAGGCCGTGGCAAGAACCCAACTGGGGGCACACCCCAGTTCAGCATATGGGTTCGCATGGGCCAGGGCCAGGATTCGATCCTCGGTCTCCAGGACTGCAAAGCAAGTGCTTAACCCGCTGAGCCATCCCAGCTTCCCCTGCTTTATTTTTAAATATGGTCTCTCTGTTTGAGCCATCTTGGCCTCTTAGTTTCTCAAATGCCATTTACTTTTTCCCACCTACCTGCCCTTTGATTAGTTGACTCTGACTCAGTTTCTGTTCAGCCACATTCTTTGGGAAAGTCTTACTTCCCTTTCTGGGTTAGTTTCCTGTTATATGTTCTCAGTGCCTTACTCACTCATCACACTTCTCACAGTTGTTTTTAGTGTGATTTTTTGTTTAATGTTTTCTACTACAATATTTTTAATGTCTGTATATTCAATTATGAGTTCAATGAGAGCAAGGAAGATTGATATTTTTGCTCATCACAAAAGCTTAGACTGTTTCCTGGCATATATTAGATTCTCAATGAGAATTTGGTGAATGATGGGATAAATAAATGAAACAAAATTGTAGCTCTGTCTCAAGTAACAGTTGCTTCTAATATAGCAAGTTATATACCTTAAATGTACAAATTTTAAAATATCAGCATTAAGTTCATTTCTGTAATTTTTAAAATACTTTAAATATTAACACTATACATTAAAATTTCTTACTTGGATATTTTTATTAGTATGGAACTCTTAAAACATTAAGGATATGTGCTTTCATAGTTGATCACTAGAGTGTGCTATTACATCAGGACTCTTAATTGTGAAAAGCGTGTGCTGTTACAGTGCTTTGGAAATTTTAGAGAAATGTTTGATAGTATGTTATTCTTACCTTGGGTGTTTGATAAGTACAAGTAAATGTTTTAAATAGCTGTGTGTTATCATCTGATCACTGAGAGGACAACAGCTTAGTTTCATTTTTTAATTTCATAGAAAATATGTAAGTATAAGTGAGTTTTTTTAAAGGCATAATAAAACAATAGATTAAAATATTAACTCACCAAATTATGGGACACTTGATCTATATATACAATATTCTACTGGCCTCTTTTGGGATATATAGAAAAGTATAATACACAGGCCCAGCCTTCAGTGTGTTTAAAATCTACTTGCGAAGTCTAAATATGTACACATGGAAATTAAATGACAGAACAAGAATAAAATTACAGTACAATATAAACAGTATTAAAGAAGTAAAATAAAATACTATATGAATAAGGGCCGATGAGTGGCTCAGGGAAGGAAAAACTTGATTGAAGGCCTGAGTATTAGTTCATAAACACTTTTATATTCAGTCCCAAATATTTCATCATTATCTTTATATCCATGTAAATATTAGAAAAAGTACTGATTCATTTCATTGCTACAGGTTTTTAACATAGGGTGGAATTTTTAAAATAAGAGAGTAGAAAGGACAGTGTAAAATACTATGAAATACTATGAAATACTATGAAATACTAGGAATAGAGCAAGAAGACAAGAATGCCATTGGTTATTTAGGTAACTAGGTGGTGGCGGCAGGGATTGGGGGGCTCATCTCAGGAAATTCTACAAATTATACATTTTTGTTTTTAATTGTAGAAAATATTTTTTTCCCTCAAAGCTAGGGAAATTAAAGAATGACGGTGTTGTTTGGGGTGTTAAAGTGTAGGAAAGAGGGATTTATGTGATTTCTATTTGTTTATTGTTACTTATGTGTTCTTTTTCATTCTAAAATGTTTAATTTTTTTATTTTTTAATTACAGCTGACATTCAGTATTATTTTGTATTATATCATTTTTAAATGTTTTCTTTCATTTTTCTTTCACTTTTAGCTGGCCTGTTTATATTATATTTATTTGTTGTTTTTTATCTTCCAAGGCTAAATTATATACAGTGAGATGTCTGTGTTGCAGATACCTTATAGCGTAATGATGTTCAATTATCTGAAATCTTAGTATTTTTTATATGTTTAATTATAGCTTGTTTGTGTGTTTAATTACAGTTTTGTGAAATTTTGCTTTTTTCTAAGATGAAATTGGTTTGGGTAAATTGATAATTAATGAGATTATCCACTGAAAATTTATTAGTGGAAAGAATTCTGGGGTTATAATTTTATGAAGCAGATTTAAGATGAGTCTAATGCTTATAATAGCCCTATATTGTATTGTGAATCTTTCTGAACCTCAATTTCATCATATGTGAAATGGGAACAGTAATGACTATCTCATAGGTTTATTATAAGGCTTTTATCAGATAAAGTATATGATAGTGTACTTTATAAATTACAAAATGTTACATGGATAAGTTGTTATATTTAAGCTATGATTGTTTAACTTTGATTTAACAACGCCTATATAAGATACTTTAGTGCTGATATTTAATTCTGTTAGTTAGATATACCATTGTCTAAGACAGGGCTTGTAGCTGCTACTTCTTACTTAACAGTTAAATAATAATTGGTTCTACATTATTTTTGAACTTCTTTGAAAGTATCATAATGCTTTAGCAGATCTCCAGACACCAGGATGACTTTTGAGCACCACTTGTCATTAACCATTTTTATTCTGCTATGCTTCATGCCCCCAAAGGCCTCTAGTCTCTAGTTTTAGACTGACTTTAGAATCTTTCAAGAAACTTAACCAAGGGAATATTCATTTAGTCTGTTTATTCTACTAGAATGTAGAATTTTCCCATTTATTTTGCAGTCATTTTCATCTAGATTCTTATATTGCATAACAAGTTTATCCCAATAGCTTCCTAGTTCATTTATTTGGTTTCATTTTTCTCATGGTTGTCATTTATTTTATCCTGGGGGCTTCCCTCAATTTTGATGTCATAGGTCAAGTATCCAGCAGTTTTCAAGTCATAGAATTTCCTTAAAACTAAGAATCCTGTAACTGTGCCTATTTTAATTTCAGTTTGTATTTCATTACCTACACCTGGAAGAAAAACGTTACCAATAATTTAAGGGAATAAGGGACTTTTTAGGGGAAAAAAAATGAAACTACATTTATTTTATTCCACACTTAAAATTATTTGGCTTACTGCTTCAGTTATTTATTCTCTACTTACTTTTTCATAACAGTTTGTGTTCCAGGTGCTTTACTAGATGCTGAAATACAAAGATGAATGAAACATAGTCCTGTATTTTGAGAGACTAGTCAGTCTACTAGTTAAGTCAGATGTGTAAACAATAAATAATACAGCGTGTGAAGCTCTATAATAGTAATTGAAGTGCTGTAGGAGCAGAAAGAAAGTGATATTTGAGCCAGTTCTTAAAGCAACAGAAGGCATGGAATGTATCCTAGACCAAGGGGAATACTAGAAATAAAGGCAGCTTTGTGATAACAGAAAACATTGTATTCTGAGTGAAAAATGCCTGGGTTTGAGTTCTGTCTGCCACTTACCCAATTTGTGAGTCAGAAAAATTATATAATACTCTGAGTCTTAGTTTCCTAATTAATGTAAGGGAAATAATACATTCTTTCTTCACAGAGTAGTCTTAGTTTCCTAATTAATGTAAGGGAAATAACACATTCTTTCTTCACAGAGTATTGCAAAGATTAAATGAGATAATGTATGCAAAAATACTCTCAGTAAATTTGACCACACATAAGGTCTAAACATTTTAGCTTTCCTTTTAACTTTATTTCCCTTTTTAGTTTTCTATACTCCTAATTCAGTCATTTTGTATACCAAAGAGAATAGTCTATCTTTATATAAGCCACCAAAATGTTTTATTATTCCATGTATTTCTATGATAAAATGCTGTCTCATTGCCATAAGCCAATAGCGTATACTCTCTTGCCTATTATGTTAATTTTTCCTGTGAATCCATCATTGTACATATTAGGATAGATATCAGTTATAGTACTCTCACATTATTTCATCATTGCTTAAAAGCATTTAAAAATCTCTCCTACTAGAGTTTTTTGAGGAGGAGGAACTTAGTTTTTAGTCAGCCTTGGTTTCAGCACCATAGTGCTGTCGTATTCCCAATGAATCAGCAAGTCAGTATTTTAAGCCCTGTTTTTTCACACTCTGCCTTTCTGTTGTTGTTGAAATAGGTCACTGTATTAATCTAGATAATCTTTAGGTATCTTTCTTAATCTTTAAATTCTACAATTAGGCCATTCTCTATGGTACTTCTGTTAATTTTTCCCCTTACAGGAATGCTCCACCCTCATTCTACACCCTCTTGTTTTGTAGTTGTTGTTAAATTTACTAGGGTTACATTAGTTAGTAAAAATTACATAGGTTCCAGGTGTATAGCTCTATAGTACTTCATCTATATGTTAAAATGTGTGCACCACCCAGCATCACCATATTTAGCTCCTACTCCTTCCTCTCATTCCCTCCCCCGCAACCTCAGGTAACCACTAAACTATTGACTATGTCCATGAGATTTTGTTTCTTTGTTGCTTTCAGTTTTATATTTCACATATGAGTGAAGTCATGGGGGAATCTACACCCCTTTTATTGTCTTCTTCATGAGGCCCTTTCAGATGACCAAATCTTTATGATTTTTACTTACAATCAATAGACCTCAGTTTGTTAGATAGTGACTTAAATTGTTTTTTATTGCGTTATATGCCATTTTATGTTGTTTCATCATCTAGTATGTGAGTTCTTAGAAGACAGATTCTATTTTATATTTCTGTTCTATGCTTGTCAAAGTATTTACTATATTTTAGTCACTTAGAAAACTTAGACTATATATTACAAAATTGGGCTTCTAATTTGGTTCCTATATACAGCAAATTTTCATTTAATGTAATAATCAATAGGTTCTGCAACTTTGAGTAAGGTGTTACAAAACCAATTTTATCATAGGCTACCGGTAATTTATAAAAATAAAGAGTTTAGTTCCTACAGCATCTCATTAACATTATAACTAAATGATGTTGAATGAAATGATATTTTGAAACTTAGTGCTAAAATGTCGCCTTTAGTCATAAAATATGAATAATGTAAAATACTCTTCACAAAGTTATCTGTGTTTCCAAATGTGTATTTGATTACAGTAAAGTGGTTATATGAATGTTATTTTTAAAATAGACCATTTTTTATAAGGTCTTCCCCTATGGTATTTTATACACAACATTTTATAAGTACCTATACATTTTTTTCTTTGCTCATAATTTTAAAGACAAGTATGACTACATACATTAACTTGTCTCCTGAGTCAGGGGCTTGAAATTCTTCCTCTGTATTTCTGTTAATAAGCAATTTTACAAATGTTATTAAAAGCTTTAACCTTCGGTTTTGGCATTTATTTTGCAGATGCTCTATTCATGGTACCCCAGGACCAGAAGGCAACCATATTTCAGATGTACCACTTCCAGACAGTCACAAGTAAGGTTAATTAGTTTTGGGCCCTCCAAAGGTATGCTGTGACTTAGAACTGAAAGAGAATATTAAGAAATGGGAATAGTGTGATATTAAATAGAATGTATATTTGAATACTCCCTGCTCCACAGTTTGAGCTACCTCTCTCTTGTTAAATTGCTTCTGCTTCATCGTACTTCTTGATGCAGCGTTGATCCAAATAAAGTATTCACCTTTTTTTCTGTTTCTCACCCCATCATTCTATAAATGAAATACAAAAGCGTCCAGGTCCCTTTTGTTGTAGGTTACTGGGGAAAAAACATAACACTCTTAAAAAGTATTTCAGAGGAACTTTTGTGTGCAAAAATTCAGGAAGATAAATGAGAACTCACTATTACTATTCTTTTAGTCCCTGGCTATCTTCTTCGTTGACTGCTCCTTCTGTGGTAGCCCCAGTCACTTTTGCATCTATTGTAGAAGAAGAACTAAAACAGGAAGCAGCACTTATCAGAAGTCGAGAAAAACCCTTAGCTTTGATTCAGGTAAGGAATATGCCTATACAGGTTTAATTTAGGGAGGCACTACAATATGTTTTTTCCTTAGATCTTAAGAAATTATGCTTGTTTGCTTTGTGTCGGTACATTCATATATTTATCACATTAAAATGCAAATGCAGCGTAAAACTAAACAGACATTCAGCAATTTAAGTATTTAGGATAAGTAATTTAGAATTAATAAGTTGTGATAAAGCTAGTAATTTTAGTACTAGGGATGCTTTGGACTGTTTTTAAAGAGACCAGTAGAGAACTTGGCATTCTCTAGCACATTACACCTGCCTCAGAAGTTCAATAAGATTAAAGAGTTCTTAGATTGTAAACAACAGGACCCCAAGTCTGGTTAACTTAAGAAAAGAAAATCTATTTGAGGGGTATTGAGATTCCACAGACTTAGGTGAAAGACCAGAGAGCCAGGCTTGGAAACAAAGCCCTATATTTGCCCTTAGAAGCATGAGTTAGAAGACATGTACAATAACAAAAAATACTTCACAGAATGAAAGTTTTGGAATGAATGGACTCCAGCAACTACTTTGTTTCTTTTTTCTTCTGCTCAAGAATAAATTTCAAGGAAAGGTGGGTATCTGATTATTCTAGCTCAGGCCTCAAGCCTTCTCCTTGCCAAGGGGATAGCAGGATATCTAATTTAATTCCGCTGTATTGTATCCACAAAAAGTGGTAGTTCCACAAAAGGAAACTGGAAAGCTAATATATTAATCTTGCTTAGTTTATAATTAAAAGAGTAAAGCAAGTCTTTGTTTTCTTCCCTCCTTTCAGATTGAGGAGCATGCAATACAAGATTTATTGGTTTTCTATGAGGCCTTTGGCAATCCTGATGAGTTTGTCATTGTTGAAAGGACACCACAGGGACCACTGGCAGTTCCTGTGTGGAATAAGCGTGGATGCTAGTTTGCTGTGGAATTGAGATGCATTTTTTATAAATCATGATGAGTGTTATAAAGAAAAGCTGTGGGAAAAGAGTTCTTACAAATATGGTAACAGATCATGCTAGATAGAATAAAAGATTTAATTTGTTTACTGCATTTTAAGCATATAATATTTGTATGATTAAAAAGAAACTCCTTAGAATGAGTTTAGTAATTTTATTTTTAAAAATATGTGAGAGGAAAAACTAGGTTAAATTTAAATAGAATATTTTTTTCTGAATAGACTTAAAAGGAAAACGTGAGTGATTGAAGCGTAAAATTTTAGAGTGATGCATTAAAAATAACTTTCCATTTCAGAATTTGGGATACATAATTGAGAAGGTTTTTGCCATATATCTGTTAATACTCTTATTTTTTAATATGACACTGATGAGCTTAAAGTAGGAGTATTAGCCGTTATTTCTGATCCATTAATGGCCAAAATTGTGTATTTGGTATAGTAGTTATGTCTCCATTGTGTCTTTTTTATCAAGCTATAAGTGTTCTAGTCTGTTTAAAGCTTGAGTTGCTCAAATGCCACATATTTCAGTTTGGATAGCAAATCTTTCATTTTGTATTAAACTATGGAGTACAGTAGAAAGGAAATATAGAGGCTTCTGCACAGCTTAGTCCAAGATAATAGTTCCTTTATAAGATTTGTAGACATTGTGAGTTGTTTCTTGATGGCGAGAGAAGATCTTATAAAAACCTAATTGCAAGAGAATCAGTTTCTCAAAGTATTAAAATTTTGTACGATAAACTGCTTAATTTTACATTATATGAATTATTAAATGGTTTGAAAGAAGATAAGTTTATATTACTTTTATGGTATTATAGAATCAGAAATTCTCTGAGCCTGAGTTATGAATAGACATAAACCTGTTTGTTTTCTTTACAGAATTCTGTTTGATTTGTTTTTGAGTGATTAAATATTTTAAAAATAAGTGTTAAATCTTTGCTCCAGTACCCAGACAAATGGGAAGGTTAATGTTCTAGTGTCTGGGACATCAGCCTAGGGGAACATACAAGAAATTCAGTGCTATAATTTAGCTGATGGAAATATGGCTGAAAATAACTCAGTACCTGAAGTTTAGCTCTACCCAAAAGCAGCAAACTTGTAAGCAAATGTCAATAAAAAAGAATATTGATCACTGCTAATGTGTGTTTAATATCTTGTACTATATTGGCATCGATTATAGGAGAAATTACTAAGTTTTCTTTATGATGTCATACTATAGTATTTGTCTTGACTACTTAGAAAAGGGCAGTTTTTCTAAAATGCACTTGTGAAAAAGTTGTATATTATGTGTTTGAGTCATTTGAGAAGAACTAAATTTCATGATTTATTGATGTTGCTGTAAAGAAGCCTTCTGAGGTAATTGATTTATTTTATTTGAAGCTTTGAGTCTTACATGTATAGTGGCATCTTTAATATTTAAAGATGTTATGACTTTCATGGTGTACTTCATGCTGCCTAGGAAGCATCCTAAAGGACCTTTTTGGATGGGATGTGAAAGAGGGACAAAGGATGACCAAATCTATGGAACTTTGGGCCTTTACAAACCTGAATCAGAACACTTGAATTTAATGATCTGTTTCATATAGTTAGGTATTATATAAAATTTCATTTGGAAAAGAAGTTCTTTTAGCGAATAAAATTAAAGATAATATAAACTATAATTCATAAACAATTCTATGGAAATATGGATAGCAATCAGATACACTGCCACCAAAATAAAAACAAACAAAAAATTAAAAACAGGAACACAATGGTTTTTTTCCTCCTAACAATAACATTATTTTGCCTGCAATTGTTAATTCATCTTTAATCCCAAGACTTCAAGAAAGACTTAATAGAATTGAAGAAAATGTAGAAATGGGTATTATAAAGGATCAGTGGGAAGCAGAGGTTTTAAAGATGAAGCACACAATCATAGAATTCTTTAGCCTGGAAAGGGATGGTTAGGTAGGGAATTGGGAGTAGGTGTCATGGTGTTAGAGAAGAATATTCTTAAAATTTGTAAAACCAAGAAGTCTACCAGTCAGGTAAAGTCAAATTTGTTGACAAAATACAAGATTCAGGACTTCTCTGAAAGTTCTAATGAGGTGGCTTTTAAAATAAATTTAAAGACAACCCTACTTGACATAGGAACAGTAGATAATGGTCAGTTGAGAAAGGTATTGCTAGTTAATATTTGGGTTGGTTCTGTAACTCTTGGAGGCAGGGGATATATGCATTTGTTCATGATAAAAGAAGGTTGATAGCTGTCTCATAAAAATTTTAGATCTAAACAAGCCTTATAGATTAACCTTGCATATTTACATTCATTTTATAAATTCAAGAAAGTGAACTCCAGAGAAAGTGACTAAGGAGAATGAAATTTTCTATCTTTTGGCTGGTTCCTCCCCTATGACTACACCAGAGTATCTCTTTGAAATTGCCAAACCTGACCTTGTTTTTCCCAAGTAGACTTCAAGCTTTGCTCATGCAGACCTCTTAATTTTTCTTCATCTATTGAAATTTTATATGTCCTAGATTAAGGCAACCCAAATTTTATGTCCTTTATGAAGTTCTTGTCTTTCTTATCTCATATCTCTCAAAAATAAATAAAATAAAAACAGCAGCAAATATAGATTGATTATATTCATATTTTCTCTTAATACTTTATACCTTTTAGTGAAGGTACTTGTCATATTCTTCCATTGTTTTTATTTTTCTGTAAGTCTGTCTTTTACTAAATTTCTTACACTTTGAAGATATAGATTATGCATTAGACTATGCATTCTGCATTTATTTCCTCTACTACCAGCATCTCAAATTTGTGTGCATTGACTTCTCACTTTCTGCTTCCTTGATGCATAGTCCTCTTACTTTTTCAAACACAAAACAAGTGTCCTATTTGACTACCATTTTTGTGTGTCATGCATCTACCTGTTCTCTGCCAGATTTCTAAATAAAATGTCCTTGAATTAAAACCTCTAGATTCTCATACTTATCTGGATTATTCAGATCGTCTCTGAATCAGCGTGCCCACAGGAAACAGAACTTTAAACTTGGGTAAATTATTAATGGATTTTATAAAATTAGTAAGATACAGCAAAGAGTACAAAGTAAAATATGTTGGAAAGGGGAGACGTGCTCTTTCTGCTAATACATGGAAATTGAGGGTACTCATAGATCAATGGTTCTCAGTTTGGTCTCCGGATTAGCAACATTAACATTACTAGGAACTTGTGAGGAATGAAAATTATTGGACTCCATTGCAATTCTGAATCCAAATATTGGGATGTAGAGACCCACAGTCTTTTTTTACAAGCCCTCAAGGTGATTCTAATGCATGCTGTAGTGAAAAACTACATATATTTTGAGGTGAAGGCAAAGAGAAGCTATCTTAGACTTTGTAATCTAGATAGTTATTTTCCATGCCACAGAGAAGGTTGGTAACTGGAAGAGAGTGTAATACGTACTTGCTAACAAATCGGCATTTCATTAATTATAGCAAATGGAGATATTTGCAAATTGTTTTCTTTTTAAATCTCAAATATTTATGAAGGCTCGAAGTTTTTTGTAATTTTCTTAGGGCACCTAAGATCCACTAGTCCTAATTAGAACTTGCTGTTAAGAAATAAAAGTTTTTCTATAGATCAACTAGACAGAAAGTAAGTAATATTGCTTTAAAAGACATGTTATATCAGATGGGATTAACAGATACATACAGAACATTCCATCCAAGAGCAACAGAATAGACATTTTTCTCAAATGCACATGGAACATTTTCCAGGATCATATGTTTGACCACAAAACAAGTCCTAATAAATTTATGAAGACTGAAATCATATTAAGCAGCTTTCCCAACCACCATGGTATAAAACTAGAAATCTATACAAGAAGAAAACTTCACACAAATATGTAAAGATTAAACAACATGCTACTAAACAACCAATGGGTCAAAGAAGAACTTGAGAAATCAAAAAAATACCTTGAAACAAATGAAAATGGATATACAACATACTAAAACCAGATGCAGCAAAAGCAGTTATAAGAGGGATAAATGTCTACATCCACAAATAAGAAAAATCTCAAATCTAACTTTACAACTAAAGGAACTAGAAAAAGAATAAACAAAACCCGAAGTTAGAAAGAAGGAAATAAGTAGAAATAAAGAAATAGAAATTAAAAGCACAATAGAAAATTTTAATAAAACATACCATCTATCAAGACTGAATTTTGAAGAAATAGGAAATCTGAACAGACTGATTACTAGTAAGGAGACTGAATTAGAATCAGAAATCTCAACAAAAGTTCAGGACCAGGTGGCTTCACTGGTAAATTCTACCAAATAGTCAAAGGTGAATGAATGCCAATCTTCAAAGTTGCAAAATCATTTTACATGAGATCAGCATTACCCTAATACCAAAACCAGATGACACCACAGAAAATAATATTACAGGCCTATATTCCTGATCAGGGGTTCTCCAAACTTTCCAGCCGCATTAACTATCAAACAGCAGTTTGGGGGCCGACTATACACTCAAGGTCCAAATAAAAAAGAATCAAAACAGATACTGTTTTTAATTATTTACTTTATATTATTTTATTCAAATAAAAAGGTCTCCACGGGCCGGATGAGGGCCTCGCGGGCCACATCTGGCCCGTGGCTGTAGTTTGGAGACCCCTGTTCCTGATGATCATAGATGCAAAAATTCTTAGCAAAACACACTGAAATCAATACATGAAAAGGACCATACATCAGAATTAAGTAGGATTTATTCCCATGATGCAAGGATGGTTCAAAATAAAGCAAATTAATGTGATACACCCCATTAACAAAATGAAGGATAAAAATATATTTTAGCACATGCAAAAAAGGGATTTGACAAAATTCAACATTCATTTATGATAAAAACTTAACAAACAGTATTCAGGAAACATACCTCAGCATAATAAAGGCTATAACATACTCTATGGCATGCCTCTGTTGCAGAGCACAAAGCATGGCTTCACGTCTTAAGAATGAAAAAAGATTGGAAAAGTAACAGTTTTGTATTCTGCATGAAAACATTTAAAGTTGCTAGGTGGATAACCATTTAAACAATTTGACAAAATGCTTTATCACTTTAGTTTTTCATTGTTTTTATTATATTGTGAGCTAAATAAGCGTAAAAGTCAGAAGGCAAAATAAAGTTTTTTCATTTTGTTTTTTGTCGTTTTTAAGTCGTCATGAACTTCAAATCAAGCTAAATTTTGCTCCATCCAGTGTATAGCTTACTATAATGACCCAGTCTTAAAGTTTTGGGTATTGTAAAAGTATATTTTGTATACTTTTTTTGAGTTTAGTACTGAGAGGAAGAAATAATATCCACCCTCACTGGAAAAAATTAATAATAGAAAAAATATTTTAATTTCAGTTTATAACTTATTCCTGACAGTGTTAAATGTCTTAGTTTAGACCTTTTAAAAATATTCTATAAGTAGAAATTACATAGTACTATTAAATATAAAGTATTATATTGTAATTCCAAATTCCTTGCATATTTAGAGGAAATAAAACTTAAATTTTAGACAAAATGAATTATTGTATCAAGTGGTTTTTGTTAGCATATGTCACTGGCTTCAATTAAATCACTTAAAAGTTTCAGAAATAACTTTGAAACAAATTACTAATTGGACTTACAAATAAAAATAGAAACAAGTTTTATAACTCTAGTATTTATATTTCTGATCCCAGCAAAATGGAATTAACAGTAAGCTTGAATGAAAAGATAATTTTCCTTTACCTTCTAAGAATAACATAACAGTCACCAGCCTCAGGTTTGCTCATTAGTCTGAGGCTGTTCCTATAAATAGAATAGTGTATATGACTCATTTTGCTGTCATTAGAAAAGAAAAACTTTCAGAAAAAAAGAGACATTTGGTATTATTTCAAGTTATACCAGTGACTACAGTAATGTATCTAAAATGTCACCACCATCACACTCATTACCAAGAATTCGTTTACATAGCTACTGTATGAGGATTGAATTTAAGGACGGAATAGAAAGTACAGTGATTCCCATCTAGTGACTGACAATTAAGATGAGTGGCAGAAATAATGTCATGATCTAAGAGCTGGTAAGGACATACAGGTAATAGGTGCTGGAAATGTAATGACTGAGATTTAAAGAAAATAAATTTATTTGGTTGTAAAATGGCATTTATTGTGCATTAGTTAAATAGAGCCGCCCAAATAACCTTATCTTAAACTTTTGATTTTAAACATTTTAATAGTACACCATTCAAAGTGAAACGCAGCCTTATTAGGAAAAAGATTTGTTTCCTTTAACATCAGTTACTCTCAGAGTTGATGTAAATTTGTGCTACTCTAGGGTTATCTTCAGAAACCAAAGGCATATATAGTATGTATAGTTTCACTATTTGCCATAGGTTTATTATATTGGTAAGATACTCTCATGCCATGTAAGTTATTTGTAGAGTTCTTTTGAGGCTCTAGCACTTCGGTGTCACATGAGGATTACATAGTTTACAGAAATATCAAGAATTTTTTTAAAAGGCAGAATGTGTGCTCAGTGCAGGGTTCCCTAAAATGTTTCTTGTGGAATGCTAATTCTGAGTGGTGATGAGTGCTATATATTTCTAAGCACTCCAAGTCCACTAATTTGGGAATGCTGGGTTAAAGACTATAAGACTTCTTAGAACCTTTAATTTGCTAATGTGCATTACAAATTTTCAAGAAGAACTTTCACAACTTTCTTTGAAAGAATTATATTAAATTTATTTAACCAGTGATTCCCTTTCCTTTTCCCTTTCCAACAACACCCCTAGGAACTGGAGTTCATGGAGAATATTCTGGATTACACTGACATCAAAGTCAGATATAAAAGCTCTGGAATTAGGCAAACTAGCAGCCATTTTACTTGTCTAAGCCCTGGTTACTCACCTCTAAGAATAATACTTTCTACCTAATGAGGATTTTAGAGATTTTTAGTCCATGTGAAGAACATAGCTTATTATAAGTGTTAAAAAATATGCCTATCAAACAGCATTAATAGAAAGAGCAAAGATCACAAACAGCCACTAATTCCCCAGCAGAATGTAACAAAGCCCTGACAACTGTGAAGCTATAGGAAATACTTGAACTGTTTTATATTAAAATATAAGTTTTGCTTTGGTTTATGATTCTAATTCAATCCCATAATTGATTCACTGGGTATTAAAATGAGGGACACTAGGATATCTCAGCAGGTTGAGCACTTGTCTTTCAACTGTGGGATCTGGGGATCAAATCCTGGCCCCAGCCCATGCAAACTCATATACTGAATTGTGGCGCAGCTGGTCGCCACCATGATGGTGGCAAAGGTTCTTGCCTCCCATGGGGGAGAACCCCAGTTTCCACCCCATATAACCTCATGTCCACCTGTGTAGAATGAAACTTGTCAAAAAATGAGTGATGTACAGCTGTGGAGACTTCTCTGGGCCCTTCCCCTTCTCTCTGTCTCTGTCAAAAAACAATAAAATTAAAAAAAAAATAACAATTACAAAATGGGCAAAAGACACAAACACGTATTTTACCCCTGAGGAGCTATGGATGGCAAATAAGCACATAAAACTATTCAACAACATGAGAAAAATGCTGATTAAACCCACAATGGGATATCATTTTATACCCATTAGAATGACTAAAAGGAAAAATAATACTGCTAGAGAGGGAGGACATGGAGAAACTGGGTCTCTCATTTGCTCATGGGGATATAAAACGGCACCGCCACTCTAGAAGTTTGGCAGTTTCTCATAAAACAACATTCATTTATATCATGTGACTGAGCAATTACATTCTTGGGCATTTATCCCAGAGAAATGAAAACTTATGTTCACACAAAACCTGTATACAGATGTCTATGGTAGCTGTAAGTGTAATAACAAAATACGGGAAGCAATTTAAGTCTCCTTTAACCTAAATCTCTTACATTATGAGCGAAGTTTTCAGTCTCTGTGTTACTAAATTTATTCCCTTAGCTGGAGGATTGTGTAACTTGTCTCCAAGATGATGGCAGTAATCCCTCCTATTTCCATATTCATCTAAACAGACTGGCACACTATACAGTGGAGTATTACTCATCAATAAATAGGAATGAAATATTGATACAATCAACAGGCTGGATGGACCTCAAGGTTTTTATACTTACAGTGAAAAATCGATCTTGAAAGATTATATACCATATAATTTCATTTACTGTATTAAGGGATCCGGCAGGGGAAATAATTCTTATCACTTTAGTAAGTGATGCTACTAGATAAAGTAATTTTAAAATTTGTGTGTGTGTGTGTGTGTATATATATATATATATACACAGTGATGCCTTGGAATTCAAACTTAATCCGTTCCATTCAAGTTCCGGAACATCCGAGTTCAAAGACAAGAGTGGGCATTCGGATAAAGCTACAGGCCATATAGTAGGTACGTCCCACACGAACAATGTGTTGGCGTTTGGATTCCAAAGCAGCGTTCAGATTCCAAGGCAAAATTTGCTTGATTTTTTTTTGGATTCCAAGTTGTTCGAGTTTTGAGGCATTTGGATTCCAAGGTATCACTATTTTAAAATATATAGCATATTTTTCCGTGTATAAGACACTCCCATATATAAGACAACCCCTACTTTTCTAACCCAACATTAAGAAATCAATACACAGGTCTAACAATTTTAGACGAAAGTACTGCTTTATTCACAGAAAAATACAGCATGTAACATTCTCCAAATGACAGAAGCATAGAGATAGAGAACCGATTAGTGGTTAACTAGAGACAGACAGGGTGTGGAGGGTGCGTGGTTGGGAGAAGGTACAGATACAAAGAGGCAACACGAAGGAGTTCTTTTGTGGGGGTGATTAAACAGTTCTGTATCTTGGTGGTGGTGGTCACACAAATCTATACATAGTATAAAATTGCAAAGAACTACATGCATACACATACAAAAGAATATAGGTTTAAAAACGGTGAAAATTAAGGTCTGTAGTCTAGTTGACAGTTATATATTAATATCAATTTCCTGGTTTAGACATACAGGAATCTGAACAAAAAAATCAAGCAAATTTTGCCTCGGAATCCGAATGCTGCTTTGGAATCCAAATGCCAACATGTTGTTTGCATGGGACGTATCGACTGTATGGCCCATAGCTTTATTTGAACGTCCACTCTTGTTGTGGAACTCGAACATTTTGGAACTCGACCAAGGTTCTGGGATGGATTAAGTTCAAATTCCAAGGTATCACTGTAGTACTATCTCACTATATGATGTCCTATAATCGTGACATCATACTATCTGTTTGCTATTACCCTTATAGGTTTTACATCTCTAACTCTACTTTTTGATAACACTATTTGGGGAATTTGGTTAAAGTCTAATATTGGACTCTACTATTTTTGCAACTTCCAGTGAGTCTATAATTTCAAAATACAAAGTTAAAATATATGTATACGTAGAAGGGATTATTGCCACCATTTTGAAGACAAGATACATCATTCTCCAGCTAACTGAGTAAATGCTGGCACAGAGACTGACAACTTGAGCTCTGGGAGCCAGCAAACAAGAGTCATGATCCTGGATGATCTGCTTATGTTTGGATGAGAGGACAGGGCAGCAGCTCCAGAGGGTTTGCTGAGAACCCCCAGGGCTCCATCTCCATTAACTCAGGCTCAGGATGTAGTAGCCTGTCTTTGAGGGTAAGGCATCTGCTAGGCAAGACAACTAACTAGCCAAAGTGAAATGGAATGAGGCCACATTGCAGAAATGAACAGGCAACCTGAAGATTAGAAGACTGGAGGAGCTTTGGCCACAGGGAACTCTAAGCCAGTGGGCCCTGTGCTGTTAGCATAGTCAGGGGTGGGCAAACTGCGGCCTGCTACGGATTTTTTGCGGCCCACCAAGACATCAGATTTTTACGATACAACTTATATCTTTTCTGAAATGCAAAGTTAACTAATAAATGCAATCATTAAAAAAGGTGTGGCCCTCCGCTAACCTTTGTTTCCACAGTGGCCCCCGAGCCAAAACAATTGCCCACCCCTGGCATAGCTCATCACCACATCCTACAGTGAGGAACAAAGAGGCAGTTAAAAGGCAGGCACTGTCGAAAGAGCTCTGGCAGGACAGACCTGAGCTCACAGAGGATCTTATGGCAAAGGGCTAGAGAATGGAAATCGAACAAGGGTCATGGCACAAAGAGAAAATAGGCCCTTTTCTAGGAAAGGAGCCTTCCGTTTTACATCCTGTCCTTTACCATTGTGTTTCTTACATGTTTTCAATTAGGAAATGACTGCAAAGTACTATATGTGTACTACTTGTTATAGAACTAAAATACCTACTGACCAAGAATTAAGTTTCTACTTGGCTGTAATCAAATCCCATATGACGACTGAACTCATTCTGTTTGTCTGGGGTGGGAAGGTTCTGAATAGCAATGTGTTTGGTAGATACTGTTCTTGCTTTTTTCTTTGAATAAGAAAGATCTATTAAAATACCTCACTGTTATGCCCCCCAAAAGCATTGCCAATACATTTAAAGTATTTGAGCTAAAAAAATTTTCCAACCAAGTAGCCCTCTTGTTCATTTTCCAAGATAGTAAAAAAGGCAAGATACTTTCTTTTTTATCTCATTCTTGTACCCTAGGACTCAGAACAGGCCACAGGTTCAGTTCCATATTCCCATTAATTGCACATGGTCATGCTGAATCATGAATGGTCATGGGAATAAATGCTGACTGTCATATTCAGAGCCCCTGCCTTTCCAGCCCATCCTTGAGAAGAATGTTTTGTAAAAAACTAGTAACTCCATGCTCTTTATGTCCCCAGGCAGCTGTGATTCCATCCCCTGTTTAAATGTTAGAAATACCAGATACTGGCCACACACTCCAAATGCTTTCTTAGGACCTAATTTGATTTCTAGAGAGATTCAGAATGCCTGGCTTTACACAGAGCACATTTAAAAAATCAATTTGCTAGTCATTATTCCACAGAGATGAGAGGCCTGTTTTCACTGGCTACTGAATAAACAGTGCTTCAAAATCTTGGATTAGTGTGGGATACTACTTAAATGCATGCTCTTATTTAAACAGAACACTTGTAATAACAAAACCTAAAACAATTATGAATAACAGTTTTTGTGATAAATGCACTTGTTCAGTCGCCCTTGTGACTTTTAAATCTGGCATTTATTTCATGTTTTTCCATTAGAACATAATTTCAAGTGCTCCCAAACATCACAATGGCTGTATTTTAATGATGACAGTAGTAGCTATAAGGGCCAGGATTTCAACCAGAAGAAGTTTTTCTACTCTAATTTAACAGAAAGATGATTCTGACTTCAGTTTCACGTACTGAGTAAGTGTATTGCATGAAAGCATGAAGTGATGTTCAGCAGGAAGCCAGGTCGGTGGCATGTAGACCAGAAATTAGTGCAAAGATGCTAAACCCCAGTTGTTTGATTGTACTGCAGTTTGCTTGCTGCCATCCCATGCCCTTACTGCCTGGTATTTCAGTCTTCCATTAAGAATCTGGTTAACACCTGTTCCTATCTCAGTAGGGTACTTTCAAAGTTAGTTAAAAAAAAAAAAAAAAGCTTTTTGAGTTTCTCTGATATAAGAGGGAATTGCCTTTCATTTTCTATTTGAAAATAGGCTTTTCCTGGGAAAGCAGGACCTGGAATTTTGGACTCTGGTCCTACAGGATAGCTCCTAGGCTCCCTCACACCTGGTCAATGGCCATGAAGTTACCCTGAGTCCTCTGTAGAACACACAGCCTAGCCTTGACCAGGAACACTGGGAACCTTGAGGGGACAGCCAGTATTATAAACTGCTATCAGAAGAAAAAACTATTTCCTATGTCAATAGGAGAAATCTGTAAGCATTGTTGTTAGAAATATGTCTAAAGAGTTGTGCCTCGTTATACATCTGACTCTGAGTCTTGGTTTCATGACTTACCTACAAAGCACCTTGTGATACTTTCAAAAAAGATTTCGGTGACTGTATGTATTGCCAGACTGCTCAGCATGGCATGTTTTAGTCAAAGAGAAAACATGGATTCCTTGTATATTCTGAATATCAACAGGGAATCAATAAGAGTTTGTTCTGAGCACTGAGTGAAGATTTTAGTAACCAAGCAAGGAGTGGACTGGCCTTCATTAACATACTTTCATCCAGGTAACTTTGACTTTGGGCTAATGAAACCCAGGAGGTGTTTGTAGTCAGCAGTTCAATTTGTAGGACAGAGCCATTATAGAACATATTTGCTGGATAATATAGCAATGTCATCTCCATGTCACTATAGAGGTGTTTTCCTTCTGTAGGTGACTGCAATTTATCTTGTCGCGAGTTCACAAAGTAATATGGTAAGTGATACAACACAGTAATTTGTGCATTCATTCACCAGTATATATTGATATACACTAGGTTGTCAATAATGGCTTGATTTTTCAGAACATCCTCCTGGTTTCAAACCCGACATTAAGAAACATGTGAAAGGATGAGGCATTTCAGTAATACTCAGTACAGATGAAGCACAGGGCAGAACCCCAGGAAGGCTAATGTTCTTAGCTGAGGCAGTGAGGACCAAAGGTGGTTTTCTTTGTGTGAATTGTGGACAGAGATGTTGACAATGTGGCTTAAAGATTTATTTTGTTTTTGATAGAGACAGAGAGAGACAGAGACAGAGAGAAGGGGGAGGGCCCAGAGCAGTCTCCACAGTTGTATGTCATCAGTTCCCAACATGGTTTTATTCCACACAGGTGGGTGGGGCCTCATAGGGTGAGAACTGGGCTGGGGCCTCAGCCATCGGAGGCACACCCCCTCGAGCCAGGGGCAGGATTGAGGGGTGAGAACCGAACTGGGGGCCTCCTGCATGGGAAGCACATCTCAATTCAGCATATGGGTCCTCATGGACTGGGGCCGGGATTCGATCCTCAGTCCTTGGGGCTGCACAGTGAGCGTTCAACCCACTGAGCCATTCCGGGTTTTCCGATGACGTGGCTTAAAAAGAAGCGACTCTGACACCTGAAGTGATGTATGATGTGATACTTCTAGGACTTCCCATGGAGAACCATTTTCTTCCCCCGTGGTTTTATGCCTCATCCCTTAAAATGCCAGGTGGACACTCAGTTACATAACCTGTTTGATCACTGTAGTCTCACAATGTATGGTGGCCACAGCAGTTTTGGCAAAAGGCCTTGCTAGAAAACCCTGGAAACTGAAGGGACCAAGCAACCCACATGGTGTGGACTCTACGGAAGTGTTCAAAAGATCCATGGCCTTGGGCATAGAACAGCTTTTCCCAGTTCTCACTGAACTATCACTGAGCAGGGCTCCTGGTATCCTTCCGGTCTGCGTACTTTAAGAGGGTCCCCGAAACCTCTACTTAGATGCTCTTTCAGAGCCATGTGTTGGGGTGTGCAGGGGAGGTGATTCAGACAGAACAAGGCTTGCTAACACTTTCTTGAACTTGCAGATATGAGCACTGCCACAAATTGGACAAAATCCTAGGCATCTTTCCTGGCCCCCGTGTAATAGCATCCAATTCTTTGGCTTACTAAATCCAGGCGAGGTGAAGAACTGTGGTAAGCAGTAGCATTCTCACTAAGCAAAACCAAGACATTTGGGAAAAGTTAAACATGTGGCGTTCTTGTGACTGGGGGTCATAATCATCAGATGTGAGCAAAACCCCTATTTATAGCCAAGAGCATTTGTGTTTGAGTTTCAAACTGGAACTCTTCCTGGGTTCTGCTTAAATACGGGTTTTCATTGCTTCAAAGAGTTTCGGAATCTATAGTTGGGATAAGGATATTAACGTTCACATATTGATTTTGCTTTTAAATTGCATCCAGAAACACAGGAAGGTTTTAAAACTTACTTTAATATTCAAGCATAGAACAGAATAGATCCAAATAGACTGTAAACTTTCCCATGGGTTCTTGAATTGCACACTCGCATGTGTGTTTGTGTGTGTAGGGAGAGGGAGATAGAAGAATGGGTGATTTATATGCTTCGAACTCTCTTTTACAGGGGGAGTGACATGCTATTTCTAAGAGATATGCTATGAGAAACAGATTTCATTAGAGTGTCTGAAATGACAGGAATGGTTTAAATTTAGCGCTGGAGAGGGCATGCTGCTTCTAGGTAACATACGTCTGAAGTGATTCCAAATGTTTCATCTGATGCCAGCTATGCAGCCTTCTGGATAAATCATTTCACGTCACTCACTTGAGAGCATTTAGAGCAGATGTATCACTTGGCCACAAAGACACTTAACTGAAAACAAGCAGCCACTGCAGGGCTACCGCCCCAATAGGAGCTGCTCCCTCAGCCCATCCGCTAAACATCCACCGCCAGCACCTCCTCCCCTCAGCTCAGCGGCGGGGTTCAGTGTGATGCAGACCAATCAGCTCTGCCCCCAGGACCGAGATTCTCCAGGTACACTAGCCATTCCCTTCTGTGTATTTTCCTGGGACCTGGTGCAACCCCCTTCTGTACCATCTTACGCTGTGTGCCTCACTTCCAGCTACTTCCTGCCCAGTCTCAGCCCTGTGGCTTATTTGTGGAGAAGAGGGCCCTTCCTGGTTGGTTGCATGAATTACAACACTGCACTTTGTAGGATAGGAACTCCATGCCCGCTTCCCTAGGGCTTAGCATATACAATAAGAGCATAACAAAGAAATGGGCTTCTTGTAGGTGAATCTACCCAGGCTTATCCTGGGCTTATGTTAAGACCATAATCTGCATATGGCTTAATGGTGGTAACAGTATTGGACTTTTGTTCCCTTGCTTTTATCAGAAGGCAGATGTGTATCAAATGCAGAAAATGAAATCAACATCTGCTTAAAGAAGTTTTCAGAACAAGTGAGGCTGGTGGTCTCTCCTATTTCCTAGCAGCCCCCCTTCCCTTCCCTTCTTCTATTTTCTTTCTCTCTTGTGTACGTTTTGGAGGAAAAAAACAAACAACAACAAAAAAAAAACATTCCTCCTTGCATGCTCTTTTCTAATTTAGGACAAAACAGTTTTTCCAGAGGAAGCAGTACTAATTTCATCAGAAAAGTAAGAGTTTGTCCGTTATACCTGGAACTGATACGCTTCAGATTCTCTGGAGATTTGAGAATGTTTTAGTGTGTCTCCTAGTATTAAAAAGTTAATAGCAATCACTGCTTCCACTGAAGCACCTAGAAGACAACACAGAAATGTCTGGTGTGGGATTCAGGGGCTCTGGGCACAGCTGGCTGCCTTCAAATACTGGCTGTGACTTCTGATGGCCAGGGCGGGGCCTTGGGACAAATGTTAATTCTTCTCAGCAGAACAAAAGGAATCTTTCCCAATTGTTTGATTTAATTGCTTTTTATTTCCCAGGACACATTTTAGGTTTATCCAGGGGCAAGGTTCAGCTTTTCCTGGAGTAGGAAATGAATTGTAGAATATTCTGCTGGGTCAGGATATGAAATACCTCACTCTGAGATAAGCTCAGGAACTTGCTCAAGGCTCAGATGCCTTGAAAATTTAGGTTGTGAAGAAAACGTAATAGGAAACAGTTGCATCCACACTACACAGTTGCCTAGTGAGCTAAAGAGGCCCTATGTAATTTATGCAAGAGCCCCAACAAATGGAGAGTGTCGCTGACTGAGCCCTTGAACCTCTGTTGGCTTAGAGATGGGCAGCCACGCCCACAGCTGCAGCCCAGAGAATGTAAGGTGTGGCATGCTTTTCTTGTATGTTTTAAATTAGCTTAGTCAAGCTATAAATATTTCTGGTAATTTCTAAAAAAATGAAATGTTTCTGTCTAAGCCAGACTGGGTTGTGCAATACAAATTAACTTCTTAGGGCGGGGTGGTGGTGGGGGGGTGGGGGTTGGAAAACAGAATGGAAGGGTGTTTCAAACCCTAGCTGGTCCAGTAGGGTCATATATAAATGGTCAGATTTGCTGTAAGGATTTCTCAGTTACCTCAGGCATGAAATTCAAATTTCTGCAATGCCCATTGAATGCCAACACCAGCCTCATATGTATGCCCATCTCTTGGGGCACACCTCCTTGTTCTGAACCCATTGGTTTTACTTCACTTTCCTAGCTAGAATGATTTCTGACTTCCTTTCTGCCATGCCCTGTGTCTCTGTTTCCCTGGTCAGTACTACTGGAGATGCTCTTCTCTCACGAACCGTTTTTGAAGGAATTTAAACAATTTCTCTGATTACATATGATCATCTCTCCTTTTTTCATTCTGTAAACAACATTGATTATATAGAGAATGGATCCTGACATTCACTGCACATCTATTCTGGTGGTCCGCAGAACAGGAAAATGCTCCAAGTCCCACACTACATTACAGTGACAAGAATGTTTGAGAGGGTAGAAACAAGAGGACATATACAGAGCTTTTTCTTCCTTCTTTCTTCCTTTAACTCTCCTCCTTCTGCTGCTTCACAGTATGGAAGAAAGAAGAAATAATAAACAGTGTGTGTGTGTGTGTGTGTGTGTGTGTGTGTGTGTGTGTGTGTGTGTGTGTGTTGGGCAAAGCTGGAGTTCTTAAGCTGGACAAACCTGGGCTGGAAACACTGGGTTGAACTGGGCAATGCTGGGATTTTTTCAGACTTTGGAACTAGTCTTGTTGTCTTAACAGGAGTTCTGGTTAACCAATTTGTTGCTGTGGCCCTCGCAACATTATCTACTTTACTTTCCATTTGCCTCAAAGAAACTCAATGTCAGTGAGGCAGATAACACCTAATAATCATTATAATAAACAGAAAATAATTCTGGCCCTAGAGTGTATGGGGAGGATACATTCTAGAGCCCGTCGTGGTTATACAACCATAATCTTCTGGTCTTCATGATTGGAAGAGGCACAGTAGTGGCAAAAAGGTTAATGAGGTGGGTTTGATAGGAAATTCAGATATAATAACAGGGTGATGAAATGTAGAGGCTCGAGCTGATTGCAGGAGGGATGGTTGAAGGGGAAGACCTGGCCTGGGAAGATAGTCAGGCTTTCCCTTTGGGAGACAGGGTGGATGGTGGTGTTCATTTCCACCGAGATGAGGAATGTATCCATCTGAGTGCACCACTGAAACCTACGAAGTCGACATTTGGACTACTAAAGACATTGCAAAGCTAACATGACCACACCAGAACTCGTAATTTCTAGTCTTTACCCTCAAACCTATTTCTCAACCATTTTTCTCTGTCTCAGTCAAAGGCATCCACCATTTACTCGGTTACTCAAAAGAAAAACCTCAGGAAAACTAGTTTTTGTGTGTGTGTTTGTTTTTTCTATTTGCTATTACCCCAACTGTCTGCTTCCAAAATATATCCCCCAAACACTCTTTTTATTGCCATTGCTACTACTTGATTACACAAGACAGAAGATTAACTCCATGAGTATTTTAATGGCATATCATAATTTTCTTTTTCTTTGAAAATAAAAATAGGTAACTGACATCAAAGTTCGAGGTTACAAGGCTTTAGGGCTCCAGATAGATCGCAATATGTAGTATACTCTTCTTTTCCCATACCACACTCTTGCACCCTCACCAGTATTACATATGTGAGATCTCTCCTTGACGGGAGATAAAAAACACTAAAGGATATTGTGTAACTTTGGACAGGGTACAACTTTTTCCCCCATCTGTTGTGGTAGGATTTGTGGGATTATGCCTGTATTTCATGAGCTTTCAGAGGAGGGCTCTCCTCTCTTTCCCTCTCTCCACTCTCATCTCTTCTCAGCCCAAATTCTTTTTCTAATCTCTCTTTAGCCCTCAATGAGGAGGCCCTCAGTGCACTTATCCCTATGGTGTTTCTCTTTGCCACAGGAAGATATCTACCTTGGGGATTATTCATTCAGAAAGAAAAAAATTGAATAATTCTTCCTCCATTTCAGGAAAAGTCAAGATAGAGACAACATGAAGTAACGGTTAGCGTATATCATTTTCTTACTCCTTTCTATACTATAATAAAATGTTGTTAAGATTTTGTTTATTTCAAAGTATGTGTAATTTTGAAAGCCTCTTGATAAGAATTCAGGACATTTAAATGTATTTAATTTTAATTTCAACTCTAATGGACATCGAGACAATTTTCTAAGGTGATCCTACTTCAGGTAAGGTAGGCCAAAGAGGGTAACTAGTCATGCTATTAATTTTCTACCAAATAGATTAGAAATCAAGAATTTTAAAATAATGACTACGCATATAAATTATGCAATTCCTGAGCAACCCAAAGATCTCAAAGGATTCCTGAAGATATATTTTAAAAGCCAAATATGTGATATTAAAAAAAAAAAAATTG
>PVKE010002508.1:31747-82224 GCA_004027555.1 Craseonycteris thonglongyai | reverse complement strand
TCAGTTCCTGGCTCGAGGGGGCGTACCTCCCATGCAGGAGGCCCCAAGCCCAGTTCCCACCCTGCAGGGCCCCCGCCCACCTGTGTGGACAGGAAACCATGTCGAAAACTGATGACGTACAACTATGGAGACTGCTCTGGGCCCTCCCCCTTCTCTCTGTCTCTGTCAAAAACAATAAAATAAATCTTAAAAAAAAAAAAGTGATGATGTTATGAGAAAGAGACTTGAATGGTGATAAAGAAACCATACTATCGTCATCACCAATTTAATAACACTTCTCATTTACAAAGTGCCTTAATGTATATGGTGTGTATGTGTGTGTGTGTGTGTGTGAGAGAGAGAGAGAGAGAGAGAGAGAGAGAGAGCAATGTGTGTATATATGTGTATATAAGGGCTGTATGGAAAGTACTCAGCTATGTAATCATTACTGTATTGACAATGGCTGAATTTTTTCTGGACAGCCTCATATATATACCAGTAGTTCTCACACTTGGCTGAACAATGCAATCATCTGAGGAGCTTTTAAAGCACCACATACCTGGGTTTCACCTCCAGAGATTCTGACTTAATTGGCCTGGGGGATAGTATGGCCATCGGGATCTTCAAAATTTCCCAGTGATTATAATATGCAGCAAAGTTTGAGAACCACTGATGTATATATCCTAACAACCACCTTTCAGAATATCAAGGCAGGGGGGAAGCTGGGATGGTTCAGAGGGTTAAGCGCTCGCCTTGCAACTCCAGGGTCTGAGGATGGAGTCCCAGCCCCGGCCCATGTGGACCCATATGCTGAACTGGGGAGTGCTTCCCATGTGGGAGGCCCCTAGTTTAGTTCCTGCTGGGGTGAGCTTCCCACATGGGAGGCCTCCAGTTCGGCCCCAGTTTGGCCCCCAGCTCACTGGTTCCTGCCTTGGGTGGCCCCACACCCACCTGTGTGGAATGAAACTATGTCAAAAAGCTAATGATGTACAATAATGAAGACTGCTCTGGGCCCTCCCCCTTATCTCTATCTCTCTGTCAAAAACAATAAAATAAATCTAAAACAAAACAAAACAAAGAATATCAAGGCAGAAGACAAAGTTAGTTTAAGAGGAACTAAGAGACTTGCCCAACATTGCCCAGTGTAGGAAATGGCGGCACTGGGACTGGCACTAATAGTTCCCAAGGAATGACTGTTCAAGCAGACCACCGGGGGCGGAGCGAAGCTGGCGGGCCTCACCTTGCAGCAGTAGTGCATACAGCAGAGAGAGGGCAAGTCTTCATCAGGCTCCAGGGGGCTAACACAGACGGGGCAGTGGTCGGGGCGAGTGGGCATGGCCTGGGCCTGGGGCACGCATAGCCCTGCAGCCAGCAGCAGCGGCTCCGGATTATCACTGTAGTTCTGCAGCAGCTGTTCAGCACCCCAGTGGGAGTGAGCCAAAAGGTGCTGAGCCACATCTGGCTCTAGGTTCAGTGTCTCCTGCACCTGCCGCACCATCTGCTCCATCAACCCCTCCACCTCCTGCGGGCTCATGGTGCGGCTTGCAGGCAGCTGAAGAGAGGCCAGGGCAGCCACAGCTTCTGGGCTTGAGGACAGAGGAGAGACAGAGGTCAGTCTGCCTGCCCTGCTTAGCCAACTAACTAAATCCCACCTTGGCCCCCAGCTCCCACCTGCACACCCCTGCTCATGCTTGCTTAACCAGCCTGAGGATAACCATCCAAACCAACTGTCAGAGCAGGGCCCTCCACAGAAGCAGCTGCAGGGGTGGGGGTGGGGCTGGCTATGGCAATGATCATGGGACGACAAGACTCTACTGGACAGGGGTCAGGATGCTAAGTGACCTGCACTGGATGGGACAATCCCACCTCAGGTCCCACCAGTATGTCTGGTGAGAAGGGGTAGTCCACAGCTTCACTACTCAACGTGTGGTCTAGGGACCAGCAGCGTCGGGATCATAGGAGCTATACTGAATCAGGATCCGCAGGTGATGTTACGTGTGTGCAAGTTGGAGAAAGATTACTCTAGAGTTTACTTTATACCCAATGCAAACAGCAGGCATCAAAGTAGTGCCACAACACCTTCTGGTGAACTGGATCTGACGTAAAAAGCTTTAGTGGTGCCAGCTCCCATGGCAAATTCCTCTGTAGCACAGGCATCCCCAAAACCAGTTTGTATATTTCACTGAGCAGAGTACACAGTCAGCACTCAACACATATTGCAGAATATTTCATAGTTACTGAGAATGAGAGATATACAAAGGAGCTTACATGTCTGGGTCCCTTGCCTAAGGGCTGGTTCTAGGAGGATGGGGACAGCAAGGCCCTTGATTAGAAAGGAAAAGAAGGGGGTGATGGCACTGGGAGGGGAAACATGGAAGATCAAAATGGGGAAAATAACAGGGAGAGGGAAAATGGGGTTAGACAAAGAAAGAAGTGTTTCTCTACTACAGCTCCTCCCGAGCTACTGTGGTGCCATCGGTCATGGGGAACCCATCCCTCTCTACAGGCTTGGAGCCCTTGCAGAAGGGGGATGAGGCTGGGGGTGGCTACCTAGGTTTGGAGGTCTCAATGGCCTGGTTGCCACAGAAGGGAACCTCTGCCTGACCCCGGCAGGGCCCCATGGGCTCTGGGGTGGCATACATCAGGATCTGGGGCCGGTCATCACGCCGTTCCACATATCCCTGGCCCAGGAGGTGCAGGATGCATGACAGGACATCTGTACTGGTGCAGGTCACACCCCCAGAAATAGTGTGACCCAGGCTTCCAGGGGGATTTGGACCCTTCTGCCAGGCCTCCAGCACCTGGACGGGAGGAGAGAAAACAGGTAGTCCCCTTGTAGCTACAGGAGCCAGGTTGCCTGGGTCCAATGCCCAGCTCTGTTACTTACTAGCTGGGTGACTATGGATGTTACTAACTCTCATGCTTCATTTTTCTTATCTGTCAAATGAGGATGGTAATGATAAAAAGAAGACCACCCCCTATCTCATAGAACTGTTATATAAATTAACTGACTTCATAATACTAACTTAGATTTAGGGCCTGCCACCTAGGAAACACTCATCTTGTCTTTACCTTCAGTCTAACTACCCTGTCAGGAATAGAAAACCCAGACAGAGATGTTACCCAACAAGGTGTCATTCTAAGAGAGTGACTTCCCTTACTGACCCACAGTTCCAACCCCCAACCCCAAGCACAACTCCCTCTCTCCCCTAACTTCACGGTCCCCTCTCTGCCTACCAGACAAACCAGCTGATCAATGTGGAGGCCCTTTTCCCCATGAGCTTTGAGAATACGGACAAGAAGACAGCTCAAGAGGTTCCTCTTCTGTTCAAGGGTTCGGCCCTCATCCTTCTCTATATTCAGGTACTCCTGGGGAGGTATCAGCCACAGGGTCTCCCCACAGGGCCGGAGCCCAGGCTCACACAGCTGCAGCACACCTGGAATGCATTCCCAGTCAGTACCTGAGGCAGGCTGACCCTATTCTCATCCCACAAGACACTACCCACCACCCTCAGACCCCACCCTCTATGAGCAGTCTCAGGTCAACCCCCATTTGACCTACCACCTTGTGGGAAGTCCTGACCCTCATGCAGGGTCAAAGGGCCCTTCTCAGAGGTGAGGGGCAGAAGTGCCTGGCGCAGGAGCTCTGGGGCAAGGTCTGAGTTCTTCAGCAAGGTTTCTACTGACACCTCCTGGTGAGAACAGGGCCAGTCAGAAGGAGATATTCAAGGGAAAGGAAAACAAGAAGGAAGAAAGGACGGAGGAGGAACAGATTTTAGGAGAACAGTGGCAGACAAGGGGGAAGGGAAGGCAGAGAGAGACCAAGGAGCTGAGGCACCTCTGTCTGATTGAAATTCAACAGCAGCCACATCTGCACAGTGGACACGTGTAGGGTCTGCTCTCCGAACTGCAGCTCAGCCTGGCCTAGCCACGTCCACTGCAGTCGCCGATGTGGGCCCATGTCCAGGACGGGATGGTTCTGACCTGGGAAAGTGTCAAGGAGAAGGGTAGAGACAAAGAGAACGGAAATAGGGAGTTAGGGGTTCAGGTGAGGGTGTACCCTCAGTTAAGGCTTGCTCCTGCTAGTCTGTAGGGAGGAGAGCCTCAGCATTTATTGACATAGAGGTGCCTTGTCAATGGTCCAGAGCTCAGCCTGCTCCGTGCTGCCTCCCTGACAACCCACAGTGCCTGGGCGCCCACTCTGTGCCTAGCCCAGCGTCAGGCAAGCCCCATGGAAGAAACAGCAGGGAGACCTGAGTTCTCTCCCTCTTAAGGAACTGACAGTTGTAAAGGCCCATTAAGCTGAATTTTAGGGAAAAAAACTGAATTCAAAAAGGAACAATCAAGATGTAAAAGGAATGGCAACTAAAGCAATTGGTATGATGGTCAATATAAATATAAATTGAATAAAACAATAGTAATAATGACTAAAAGTAGATAATTCTATAATACTGAACAGTAACAAGCAAGATGGGAATTAGAGATGGAATTAAGATTTTCTATGTTCCTTTTATTGTTCAGGAAGGTGGGAAGTGATATTATTAAGTCAAACATACACTCATAGGTTAAAAATATAAAGGTAATCAACTATAGGACTAGAATGCATGACTTCCAAAACTGAGGGAAAAAAAGGAAAAAAAAATCAATCTAAAAGAAGGAAAAAAAGGGCACAAAAACCCAGGATGTTGGGGAAAGCCGGGACGGCTCAGCGGGTTGAGCGCTCGCTTTGAGGGCCCGAGGACCGGGAATCGAATCCCGGCTCCGGCCCAGGCGGACCCACGTGCTGAACTGGGGAGTTCCCACAGTTCGGTTCTCTAGCTGTCTCTGTCTCTGTCTCTCTCTCTATCTGTCAAAAGTAAAATAAAAATAAATATGCACTGAAGATAAAATAATTACTCTCTATAAAAAATTAAAAAAATAAATAAATTAAAAAAAAACAAAAAAAAAACCCAGGATGGAATCCTATCTATAAAGGTATTCAATTTATTATTCTTCTTTTACCTGTATATGTTTTATATACTGGGGGTGCCAAAAAATATGTACACATTTTAAGAGATGTTATCTATGTATTACTTTTCCAAGTTGAATTGAATTACAGTAGCAATGTGTGGTAATCACTTTGAGCACCTCTTGTAATTATAGGAGTCAAACGTGACTTGTATTCATCTTTTGTTATCGGTATATATTGAGTATTACAATTTTAAAGATTTATTTTTATTGCTTTTGACAGAGACAGAGAAAAGGGGGCCCAGAACAGTCTCCATAGTTGTACTTCATCAGTTTTCGACAGGGTTTCGTCCCACACAGGTTGGGGGGAAAGGCAGGGACGTGCAGGGTGGGAACCAGGCCGGGGCCTCCCTCATGGGAGGCACAGCCACTCGAGCCAGGGGCCAAACCAGGGTGTGAGAACCAAACTGGGGGGCCTCCCGCATGGGAAGCACACCCCAGTTCAGCATATGGGTCCACACAGGCCAGGGTCAGGATTAGATTCTTGGTCCCCAGGGCTGCGAGGCGAGCACTTAATCCACTGAGCCATCCTGGCTTCCCCTAGTATTACAATTTTAATAGTGTTTTCTTTTCTTAAAATGTGTACACATTTTTTGGCACCCACTGAATGTGTGTTTATATATATATATTATGTATATGAAGCAACTAAAAATTTAAAATATAAGAAGGGTAAAATTAAAACACAAAATAAGAGGTTAGAAATAAAAGCCAAATATATCTTTAGTCATAGTAATTATAAATAGATTAAAACTGACAGCTAAAAAAGAGAGATTGTTAGGCTGAAAACAAAACAAATTCTAGTTGTTTACAAGACATGTGCTTAATATATGAGTATGGCAAAGTTAAAGTAAATTGATACTGGGGAAAATTCTGATGGGAGTAGAATATTGGCATGGCTTTAAAGCAACTGTCCCAACAGACTGCTTATTAATAATAGCAAGGGAAAAAAATATTAACTATACAGTGGAGAAATCAAACCACCTCTTGACTGGGTTGTCAATATTAACATCACAGAAGAGGGACACATGGAAACTGTGTGCTTCCAAACATAATAACCTGAGAAGCACATATCATCACTTACTTAGTATTCTGACCAGGAATGCATAACCTAAATCTAATCATGAGGAAATACCATATAAATTTAAAATGAGAAATTATTTATAAAATTTAAGAGGGCAATATTCTCCAAAATAAGCAATGTCATAAAAGACAAAGGCTGAGAAATAGTTCCAGATTAAAAGAAACTAAAAACATGACAACTAAACATGTGGGTGATCCTAGACTGGAGCTTGTCCTGGATAAAAAAAGAGAGAGAAGACATTATGGAATCAATAAAAATGAAACTGGAATATAAAAAGTAGATTAAAGTATTGTACCAATGTTAAATTTTTGAAATTGGTAAATGATTTGTGGTTATGAAGAGAATACTTTTATTCTTAGGAAATATGTATTAAAATATTTATGTATGTAATTTCTCAAGGTTCAGGAGAAAATAAGTGTATATATATGTATATATATAATATATACATATATATACACATATACATATACACATTTATATATACACACATTTATATATGCATATATACACAAAGAACAAATGATAAAAGCAAAATGGGGAAAATGTTAACAAAAAGGTAAATGTGATTAGAGTATGTGGGTGCTCTTTATATTAATCTTACAATTTTTCTGTATACTGGAAATTATTTTCAAATTAAAAGAATTTAAATAAAAAGATAACTCAATCACTTAATTATTAAAATGGAAAATTTCACTATTCATATTTTTACCACAATAAAAGGAAACTAAAAGAATTATCAATCCAAACAAAAAGTAAAAGGATAGAAAAACATACTAGAAAGATAGCTGGTATATTATTACTACCAGAGAGACGTTAAGAGTTTTACTAGAAAGAAGGTCACTGCGTAATAATTAACCATGAAGATTCTAAACCTGCATAGTCCATTGTGGTTGCCACCAGCCACATGTGGCTATTCAAATTTAAACTAGTTAAATAAAATTAAATATGCAGTCTCTCAGTTAAACTAGTCACATTTCAACTGCTCAACAGCCATAAATGGCTATCATATTGAACAGAGCAGACAAGAACTTTTCCACCATTGCAAAAAAGTTCTATTGGATAGCACTGTTAAATGATTTTAAAATTGTATGTACTAATAGTCAGAAATATATAAAGCAAAATGTATATAATTGAAAGTTTAAAATTTCACTATCACAAAAGTAGATTTTAGCACACCTCTCTCAGTAACAGATTAAGCAAAAGGAATAAGGTTACAGAAGATTTGAACAATATAATTAACAAGGTCAATTTAGTGAAATATGTAGAATCCTATCTTTATATCCAGCAGTTGAAAAATATACATTCTTCTTAATGACACATGGAGCACTTATACAATATGACCTATCTAGTTGGCCATAAACTAAGTCTCAATAAATTGAGACTCAGAATCATAGAAACCATATTCTTTGGCCACAATGGAATGAAGTTTGAAATCTAAAACAAAAAGATAACTAAACAAATAAAACAAAATTTGCTTGAAAGGTTTAAAATCTACTTCTATAAAACTAATAAATCAAAGAATAATGCAAATTAAAAGTCTTTGAACTAAACAATAAAAATAACTATAATGAAAATATATAATAAAAACTTATTCCACACCCCAAATGTCCATCAGCAGCAGCAAGGGTAAATATATTCCTACAATGGAATATGACTCAGCAATACAAAAGAACAAAGTAATGATACAACTGACAGCCTGGCTCACTCCTACGGAGATTGAGTGAAAGAAATCAGACACAGAGGAATACATACTCTGTGATTCCATTTACATGATGCTCAAATACAGGCAAAAATCTATGGTGACAATGGGAAGACTAACGGTTTCTCTTGTAGGAAGATACTGACTAGAAAGGTGACATGAAACAAAAAGCCTCTGGGGTGCTGAAAGTAGCTGCATCTTGATCTGAGGGGCAGTTATGGGAGTGCATATGGGTATGAAACTCATTAATTTACAATAAAGACTTGTGCACTTTACTGAATGCTAGTTATACGTCAATAAAAAAATCTAAAAAAAACACTCCAAAATCTTACCGAATGCAGCTAAAGCAATATTGAGAGGGAAATAAATAGCCTGAAGTACTTTTATTTGAAAAGAGGTCTGAAAAGACTAAGCATGCAACCTGAAGTTAGAAAAAGAAAAACAGAATAAATTTATACAAGGTTGAAAGAAATCAATGATCTAACCCATACTTTTTCACCCCTCGCTAGGATGCTGTTGTCCCTAGAAACTATGTTTCTTCATATCTATGCATTCCTGTCCAAAGGTCCTCTCGTCTTCCTCTCTTGCCACCCCGTCTCACCCCGGTCTCCGACTGCCTGTCCCTGTCTCCTCACTCTGGCTGTAGAAATTGGAGAAGCGGTCCAGGGCATCACAGAATTCTGTGGGGAGGCACTTTCTGGGATGGTACAGGTGGCAGAGTGGGGAGACGGGCCAGCAGCGTGGTGACAGGACCAGTATAGAAACTGTTGGACTTGGATCTTCAATAAATAATCCTTTCTCAGCCTCCTCTTCCTCCTGAGAAAGAGAAGGATTTCAAGGGCTCCCTTCTTCGGTCTCATCTGCTCTCCTATTCTCCCACTGTTTTCCCATGTTCTTACCCCCTCCTCCAGGCTGTGCTCCTCCTCATCCTCCTGCTCCAAGAGCAGCCTGTCCAGCCGCTGGAGCTGGTGGACGTGGAACTGGCGCTGCAGCTCCTCAGAGCTGCTCAGGCTGTGCAGCATCTGCTGGGGGAGGCGGTTGGGGAAGCAGGAACCGATCTGCTCCAGCACCGCCCCCTCCAGCCAGCTCGAGCCCAGGCTCAGGAGGCGGTCCGCCATGTAGTGCCTGCAGCACACACAGCCCAGGCTGAGCCTCAGCGGGGACACTCGGCATGGCCCAGCCCCAGCCTCCAGAATGCAGGTCCCTCTGTGGAGGCCAGCCTGAGTCACAGGCCCTACCTCACCCCTCCCTTCCCACTCCCTTTCTACCAATGCCATGACCATCTCTGGTTCCTAAGCTCTGCCCACCCACCCACCCTGCCTCCTCCCTCATCGTCTAAGACTCAAATCTCCCCCGTCTCGATTTCAGGCCTCCCATCCCCTACCTGTCCAGATCTGCACTCACTGGTAGAAGTGCTCAAAAGCAGTGGCCAGCTCTAGGCCAGAAAGGACCATGATGGGCTCCAGGCGCCGCTGAAGCTGCCCCAGCATTTCCAAGCCAGGGGCCCCACCAATCAGGTGGCCCTGGATCTGTTGGTCGATGTGCCTGGCAAACTGCTCACTCATCTGGGGCAATGGAAAGGGCACCAGTGAGTCACGAAGAGAGAGTGGAAGAGGAGAGAGAGGAGTGGAAGGATAAAGGGCAGAGAGGTGAGCCTCAGGCATGAGCGTGCAGCCCCGCTGGCTGGGGGGCTGGTGGGACTCACATGAGCAGCGGTGAGGAAGGACTGCTGCAGCAAGGCGCCCGAGAAGCCACTGCGCAGGGCAAGTGTGAAGGCCGCCCGAGGCCCGAAGAGCTCTGAGCCTGCTCTCTGCAAGTGCTCATAGAGGGCACAGTAATGAGTCACAAAGTCTGGGGCCCTCCAGGCTGCAGCCAGGAACCTGCTGACCTGAGGAGAAAGGGCAAGAAGTAACAGAAAGTCCCAGTATGCCCATGGCCTAGCAGGCCGGTCACCGCCTCGCCCCCAGAGCTCAGCTTCCTTCTGCCCACCTGCTCCTGGACCACGCTCAGCCAGCACTGCGTTATGTTCCTCATACTGCTGCTTGGAAGAACTGGTGAAGGCCCAGGGCTCTGATCCCGACCCTTACTGTTCTTGTTGACTGTGGAGACAGAGGGCCAAGGAAGGGTGAGTCCTGGGGTCTTGGGCACTGAGCCCTGGGAACGCCCATAGCAAAGCAGCATGGAAGAGTAAAATGCAGGAGGGGAGGAGCCACATATTACCACAGACCCGATTCGATTCTTAGCTCACCCGGCCGCGCTGGCTGGGACTTACAGGACCCAATGGATGGCTCAGTAGATGGCCCGGGAGGAGGCTCCACGTGCACCAGCAAGTGGCAAAGGCGCCGGACTCGAGAGGCAAAGGACGCTGCTCGACTCAGGGGGTTCCGAGAGCGCTCCCTCTGCTCTAAGTACTGACCCAGCAGCCATCCCAGGGAGCTCACACCTTCTGCATCTAAAAGACAGGTCAGGAACAGTTGTCCATGGAAAAGGGGAATAGCCAGCCAGGAGGAGAGAGAAGGAGCAATTGTACAAAACGGTTTGGGGAGCGCAAGGTTGGCTTCAGCTGGAGTCTGCATATGGTAATAGGTTGGGGGTGGGGAGGAGGGAAGATTCAAATACCAGTCTCAGGGAGGAGTCCCTGGGGCAGGAAGGAAAGGCACACTGAGGTGACAGGTCCTCAGGGCTAAAGACTGGAACCAAGAGAACCAAGAGCATTTACTTAGGCAGTCCCTGGGGATAATGACAGGAGCTGGTTAGTGGGGCCAGGGGTCGGGATGGTTACCAGGGGAGGTGATGTTCTGCACCAGGGGGCTGACCAGAGCCTCCCAGCAGGTCTTGCCCAGTGCTTCGGCGGCCTCATCATCAGGGAGGAAGCGATCAGCGAAATTCTGCTCGTGACGCAAAACCCTGTTCAGTCTGGGAATAAGTAGTGTGTGGTCAGAGACTAAAGGCAGATTCTCTGGAGGCCTCCACTTAAGTGCAGTCAAATCCCAATCGCCTCACGCTGAGTCCTTCTCCGGGCTTCCCACTGTGTCCTGGCCATGGCTTTACCTTTCAGACTCCCACAGGAGCATATCTCCTTCTGAGTGTCCTGCTCCCTCAACCACCTCCCCTCCCACCTTCAACCCTGCCCACCCCTGCCCCACCCACCTGGGACAGAGCTGGAGGAGGCGCCTGCGGTCCTCTGCTATGTCCCGGCTCCAGGCTTGTGCCCAAATGGTGTAGAAGAGACACGTACGATGGCACAGCTGCTCTCGGAATAGTGGCCAGAAAGTGGGCTTGGGTCCCAGGACCTCCACACCCCGAACCCGGGTGTCGATGCCGCCCTATCACAGGTACAGATTTATCTGTCACCTAAGCCACTCAGCCACCACGTACTACCAAAGTCAGTCCTCATACTCTGGGTCTCCTAGAGCTACTTGAGATAGTCCCACATCTCCAGAACACAGCAGGTTCCTGGCCCACTCCCAAGCAGCCCAAGGAGGAACCTGGACCTGGGCCTGGCCCCCAAATGCTGAAGAACTCAGCCACTGCAGGGACGCCGTGCTTCGTCCTGGTCCCCAGCCCGGCCTCTTCCCGCACTGTACCTGCTGACAGCGCTTTATGCGGATCTGGATGATGGGCCAGAAGCGGTTCAGGTTTTCCAGGAGGGTCACCCTGCTGGCAGAGGGCACCACGTTCACCTGGCAGGGCAGGGGAGAAGAGGGAGAGAGAACTGTCACTTTCAGAAGTGAAGTCAGAAGGACTACTGACAGCCACTAAGTTTGTGTTTGCATATACATGTCACTGCTCCTGCACTGAACCCAGGGATCTACACAGCTCCACACCCCTAACTCCACTCACTGCTCACAAGGCCATGCCAGCCCAGGTTAAAAGGATATGGGAATTCCCAGGGACTGGGTTCTTCTGATAAGGCCTTGGGACAAACAAAAGGGAGTAAAATACAGGGGAGTGGACACCAGGGTCCCCACCGTGTTGAGCTCAGTGCTAATGCAGCTGGTGCTGTCACCCCCAAACACCACCACCCTGGACGGCATGTAACTTGAGTCCTCACTGGCCACCAGCAGAATCAGCTGCCTGGGAGAGGAGAAAGGAATCAGTCAGAACTAGGCCCCTGATCTTAGTTCAAAATGACTTCAACTCACCACCTCCCCCCTAGACTGCTGTCCCACTATTTAAGTGTCAGTCTTCCTCAGACCCTCTGCTCTTGCCTTTATCTTCCCCCAAAGTGACTTCAGTTGAACCCATACTGTCAACAGATATTAATACCCTAATGACTCCAAATGCACATCTCTACCCTAGGACAGGAATCAGGCCACACAGCAGGTGAGTGGCAGGCTAGCCAGCAAAGCTTCATCTGTATTTACAGCTGCCCCCATCGCTCCCATTACCAACTGAGCTCCACCTTCTGTCAGATCAGCGGCATTAGACTCTCATAGGAACACACACCCTATTGTGAACTGCGCATGTACATCCCCCAACACCCACCTGTGGAAAAACTGTCTTCCACAAAACTAGTCCCTGGTGCCAAAATGGTGGGGGACTGCTGCCCTAGACCACTCTCCTGTTTCAGGCTATTTATCCAACAAACATTTCCATTTCGGGCCCCAATGGAATGATCATCTATCTGTCCACAGAAATCTGCTCCTCCTCCTATTTCTCTCTCCTGGGAAAGAAAACTGCCATCCACCCAGTACTCAAACTAGAACGCTGTCCCTACAACCTCTCATCCAGTCAACGGCGAGTTCTGTAGACTCCGCCTCTTAATCTCCCAGCCCATCACTTCCTGGCTATTCCCATCCCTTCTGCCTACCTGAAGACCATCATCATTTCTCAACTAGACCCCTGCATAAACCTTTCAACCTCTTCTTCTAGCATCCAACCCAAACTCCCATTAAATGCCAGAGTGAGTTTTCTAACTAAAAAATCTAGTTTTGTCTCTTGCTTAAAATCCTTCAATGGCTCCCCAAGTTTCAGAATGAAGCTCAAACTTAAGTTCACAAAACTCTCTATGATCCGGTTTGGCCCACTTTCCTGGCTTCATCACCTGCTACTTCACTACGCACACCCTTCATTCCAAACACATTTACTTAAACTTCCCCCCAATACATCATTTTTTACGTTTCTTACTTCCATTTTGCACAGTGCTGTCCCTCTGCCTGAAATGTCCATTGTCCTCTCTTTATCTCGCTATTTTCTGCTTCAGAACTCAGCTCAATCAACCCCTCCTCCTGAAATCCTTCTCTGACCTCTCAGTTGGCCTCATGATCCAATGAGCATGTCGACCGTAATGCTCTTTCTTACTCTATGCTCCTCTTGACTTCCCAGCCTGGCTCCCCAGCCAGACTGCAAGTTCCTGAAGACAGGTCCCATTCTTATTGCCCCTGTAGCTCCAAACCCCTGTACAGAGCCTGGCACCCAGTATACATTAGACAAATGCCCACAGGAAGAGTGGGTAAGTGAGTTGTTGACCTCCCTCAACACCAAGCACAGAGAGTGACATCTGTACCTACCGGGGGAACATGTCACCAGGCTCAGGGAGTATAGAGATGTCTATACCGAGCACAGGGAAGGCAGGTCTACTATATGTCTTTTCATGGCACAAAATTTGTTTGAGTATGTTCCTCAGTGGTTTCCAATGAGGTTGTGCATATGGGCGTGTACACACCTAATAAGAACACCACGGTGCATGTGCAAGGTGATGTGGTGGGAGCCGGTGCTGCCGTTGGACTCCCAGTAGGTCTTGGGGTTGTGGTCCGTCAGCTTGCTGGCACGGTGCGGGTTGGAGGACACCTCCACCTTCTCCCAGCACTTGTCCTCCTTCACTTCTACACTGGAGCCTTGGGGGCAGGTGAGAAAGGTGGCAGTCAGAAAGAAGGAAAGGGAGTAGGGAGCAAGGAGAGAACAGATGCCAGGTGGCAGCCCAGAGGAAACAGATGGGGGCACGCACCCTGGCACAGATGCCTGAGGAACACATCAAAGAAGGGGATGTTGATGGGTTGGTGGGTTCGTCTGTGGTCCTCGATCTGACCCAGCACCATCTGCAGCCGGAATATCAGAGAGAAAAGGGGGGGGGGCACAGAAAAATACACAGAAACATATATGGAGAAAGAATTAAGGAACCACAGAACACTCAACCCATTTGTTCCCAAATCTCAGCAGCACAGGACCACCACATGGGGTAAAGATTGGTAAATAAGCACCCCAGATCTGCTACCACTCAGCCCAAACTGGGATACTAAGTGGGACACACACGGAAGTCCCTTCTCTTCCTTCTGGCTTAGACTCCCTCAGCTTTGCACCACGAGCCTCCTTACCTGAATGCAGCCAGCCAAGATGCTGGAGGTGAGGCTCCTGTAGAGCTGGGCATGTTTTTCACATTCCATCACCAGGTCCCGGAGTTCGCAGGCCAGCAGGAGCTGAGCCGAGTGCCTGTCCAGGACTTTGGAGAGGGCCTCTCTGGCTCCCAGGCAGCACAGCACCACCGCGTAGTCCTTGTGCATCGAGGCCAAGTGATGCAGGAAGCAGAGCAGCTCCTGCACAATCTGAGCCCAAAGCCACAGAGATTAACATGTGGGAAACGGGCGGGCCACCTACAGCTGAGGGGTGGGCTTAGTAAAGGAGTGTGGTGGCTGAGGTTCTGGAGAAACTCAGAAGTCCAGAGAAAGGAGAGTACCACAGACAGGTTAGAGCAGGGTGCTGGGATTCCAGAGGGACCTGGCAGGAGTGGAGCTCAGCTTCCTGCCAGGGCCATGCTACCTCCAGAGCAAACCTCGGTGCCTGGGCCTTGCTCACAATGCATAAACCCTAACGGGTGGAGAGCAAGGAATGTCTAGATGGCTGAATGTGTGCTTCTCCTAAAATCCAGGTACAACCAAAAAGTTTATACAGACAGATCTCATTTTATTGTGCTTCACTTTATTATGCTTCACAGATGTTGCATTTTCTTACAAATCAAAGGCAGAACCTTCCACCAGCGAAACATTACAACTTACTTTATTGCAACACTCCCTCTATTGCGGTAGTCTGGAACCGAACCCTCAATATCTTTGAGGTGTGCCTGTACTTCAAAGGTCCCAGTTCTGGAAATTCTTAGGTGGTACTGGCTTTCTTACCCATCCCTCCCAGTGCCTACACCCATCCAGATGGGCTATGCCCTCCAGCAGTAGCCAGTGCCCTAGAGGCTGCCTTTCCCTCCCCTCCGCTTGCCAGGGCTCTGGTACCTCCGAGTCACTGTTGGGGCTGCTCAGGCAGTTAAGGCAGGGCTCCAAGACCTCATGCCAGGGGAGGACCATAGCCTCCGAGTGATCCAGCAGCCGGGTCAGGACCCTGGTGAGGGGATGGAAACAAATGAAGTCCCTACAGTCTGCCAGCTCCCCTCTCCTCCAACGCATGGGTGCCTGAACAGGCTCCTCACCTCAGCGAGGTCAGCAGCAGGCTCTTGTTGGGTCCAGGGGCATCCAGCGTCCGCAGCAGCAGGAGGAAGGGCTGGGTTTCCTGCTGAAGGCGCTTGAGGAGGGGTCTCATGGCGCCCCCAGGGCCACCCTCACGACACAGCACACGCTCCAAGTCCAGGAGGAGCTCTGCAGACGGGCCCCTCACTAGGGACTGGATCAGCAGCTCAGGGGACCCATCCTGTCTCTGCGCAACAGGCGTCTCCAGTGCTGCTGCCCAGACATGTGGGAGGAAGAAAGCACATGTGAAGAGGAGTCACACCATTGGGCAAACCAAGAAATGGGCAGTTCCCAAAAATCACCCCTAAATTTTCCTGCCATTTAGAGACATCTGCACTTTCTACCAAACTGAGGGATTTCCTTTTCTAGTCCCAAATACATACCTAACTACATCTGAAAAAAGTTTAGCATGGCAACACTGTTAAGTTTACACATTTTTAATCTCTTACACTCACACATTACATTGTATCATTAAATGTTAGCTATACAGTTACATAAACCAATGTGAACATTTACCTATAAGATACATATTGCGCATTTCAGTCCCCATGCCCCACTCCCAGATTTTCATTTGTTTGCTAAACACAAAGGTTTTCTCCCCCACAATATCAATATTTCATGATTCTCCTCACAAACTTTCTGTACCATGAGTTATAATTCCTCTAAAGAAAGCATCTCTACGAGTCATTCCAACCAACCTTTTCGTGTCTAATAAGACTGGACCAAACTCAGACCAGACAGATAGCAATGCTCGTATCTCAAAGCTATTCAGAGAAGGCAATTTCCTTGCACTTATTCTAGAGTCTCCCCCCAGGTCAGCAAGACCTAATTTTAAAGACCTAACTTGAGCACCAAAACCCTCACTCATTCCTGAAGATTTATTGTGTCCTCCTAATAAAGTGCCAGGATATAAATGGTAGCCTTCCTGGCCAGGGGGAGGCACTGTCTGACTCCTCAGCAGAACCACTCCCTCTACAATGGTACCTGTGTGCTCTGGGAGGCCTGGCGCTTCTGAGTAGCGATTGAGAAGAGTCATGAGGATGGTGCGTGTGGTGGGCATGGGTTCTGTCCCCAGTGCTATCCCTGAGTGCCTACACAAGCTGTCTCTCAGCTCTCGGGTTATGATCTGGTCTCCCAGAGTGTGGTGGTTGCACAAAAGCAGGTTGAGCAGGAGCAGGCCATTTCTCACCGCAGAGGAGCACCTGGGAGGAGGGAGGGGACCCGGGAAGAGATTGACAGAGTGTGAATACAATGAAAACAGGAAGCAAGTGCAGCACAGGGGTGAAGCCCTGCAGCTGGGGAGGAAAGTGTTCCAGGGGCCCATGGCCTCAGTTCAGTCCTCCCAACACCTCCCAATCAGGAAGGAAGATCAGGGTATCTGCCCTCTGGGAGTCACCCTACCCCCAACTAGATGGCCTGTTCTCCAACGAAAGTCAGAGAGGGCCCCCAGTGTTCCACCCTGAGGTAACATGAGGGGATTTCTGTGGAGCACATGAGACTTGGGCAGGGAGAAGAGCAATAGGGCTTGGGACTCCACAGGCGCCTGGAGTTTGCAGGGGGATGGCCTGACCCCTCAGTGTTCAGCATCAGGGTCACAGCTGAAGGGATGGTCAGGAGCAGGCTCTCAGAGCCAGGGCAGGTGGCTGAGTCGATGCTGGCAAAGATCTCTCTGGTCATCTGGGCATCAAACACGGGGTAGGCAGACTCTCGGCCAGTAACAAAAGTGGGGCTCTCCGAGGAGCTGGCAATGGCCAGCATCTTCAAGGCCTGCAAGGGGGATGTGGGAGCAGTTAGGAATGTGCAGCCAGCCAGCAGAGGAGGGAGAAAGCCAGGCCATCATTCTAGACCTCAAACTTCCAGGAAGCTGAGCTGTTTGCAAATAGGTCAAACAAGAGATGAAAATGGGAGATGTAGTGATGGGACAGTAAATGCCAAATACCCGAAAAGAAAAGAACAAAACAAAGCTAACAGAAAACTCTAAGGCTTGATGGTAGCCCTATCAGAACACAACTTGTCTCTACTGGCACCATGGCTAGCGCAGGGGGACAGCAGCCCCTCCTAGAGCTTCCTCTCAGCCTGGGGTCCTTTCATAGCATCTACTACCACTGTCATTAGAGCTCTCCTTGAAGTTGTCTCCCTTCTCGCTTGACCACTCCATCTGCAAAACCTTTCTTCCCTCGAGTTCCATAACGTCATGCCCTCCTGGTCATTCTCCCTTTCTGGAGGTCCTCTGCTTTGTCCTTAAACACAGGAGTTCTTTGTGGCCCTTCTCTTCTCACTCTGTACTCCCTCCCTAGGCAACACTGTCCATTCCCATAGCTTCAGTTACCACCAATATGACAACACTCCCAAACTTATGTCCCCTGGCCTCCAAAGCCAGTGTACAGCCCTCCTTGACAAGGCTACTCGGGTTGTCTCATGGGCAGTGGTTGAAATTGTAGGGGAAAAAAAATGCTTGTAACATACAAACTTAGTTGCTAGTACTGTAGGAAAAAATAAATTAATATGAACACCCTATCATTAGAGTGGAGAAGGGCTATCCTGGTGAAAGGGTTGATACTTGAGAAAAAACACTCTAGGAATTAGAAATAATTCTCAGGATAATCCCCTTATGAGGCCTGGATCCTCCAAGCAAATTTCACCTCACGAGGCTTTCTCCCTTTGGCTACCCGACTCTCCCCCAATTAGCTGAATTCTGTAGATCTTAGTTATAAAAATAATGGTGCAATTTTGCTATAGGGCAAGAGGCAAATGCTGTATTTTGGTCATGCACTCTGAAAGGACCGGGGACTTCTTTAAGCAGACGTGGCTTGGACTCTGAAGGTGTGGCTGCTCCCATGAGGGGCAGCACCTAGTAGGCCCCTATAGGAAAGAGCCTCCTGGCCTCTCCTGGGAGAGCCTGCTCTAAGACGACATGTGCTCCTGTCCATGCTGTTGCCCTTATACTGCTGGAATCCATTCTCAGAACTGAGGCCGACCTGTCCCCCTCAAGGACCTTCAGGCCACTCAGAGCACACCCTGCCCACACCTCCTATCAGCCAGCCTCCCGTCTGCAGTGGTCAGGATGTAAATTCTGTTAAACTCCCTGGACAAGGGCCTCCCTTTTCTATTCTCTGGACCCAGAGTGGCAAGGCAATGGTAATGGTGGTTTTGTTTTAACCACATTTGGGGAGAGGGCTGTTTCTGTATAAGGGTACTGCTCAGATCAAAGGGTAAAAACTACTTTGTGACATCTAGAAAATTAGTCATGTAACCAGACACCTAATTGTAACTAAAACGGCATGGGAAATCCAACAAACCTAAAAACTCGACTCCTGACCTTCTCCCCATACCTCTTCTTCTTCCAGAACTCTCCCACTTAGTAAATGGTCACCTCATCCACCCAGCCACTCAACTTTAAACCTGGAGACATTCTTAAAAACATCCTTCTCCCTTTCTCTAAATACACACTCCAAGACTGTCCAGCGGGAACACTTAAATACATCTGCATCTTTCTTTCTTTCCTTCTTTTTTGATAGAGAGACAGACAGAGAGAAGGGGGAGGGCCCAGAGCAGTCTCCATAGTTGTACATCATTAGTTTTCGATATAGTTTCATTCCACAGGTGGGTGAGAGATTGTGCAGGGAAGGAAATGGGATGGGGGCCTATCTCATGGGAGGTTTGGCCCAGCGAGAACTGAACTGGGGCCCCCCCACATGGGAAGCACACCCCAGTTCAGCATATGGGTTCACACAGGCTGGGGCCAGGACTTGATCCTCGGACCCCAGGGTTGCAAAGCAAGCGCTTAACCCGCTGAGCCATTCTGGCTTCCCTGCATCTGTATCTTTCTGATCCAAGGTCTCTTCCTTGGTTTAAGTCACCATGGTACCTCCTTAAGATCAGCAATCCCCCAACATGCCCCTCTCGCCCATCACTCTCCACCAGGTCAGCCCACTCACCGCCAGCCCTGCCTGCTGCACCAGGATGGAAGTCTTATATTCTTGCATGCAAACAAGCACAGCGTAGATACCGCCCTCCCTGGCAAAGAGTGGGCGCCACTCATGCTTGGTCATGAGCAGGTAGAGGAGGCGCAGGGCCAGCACGACCACCATCTTCTCTCCCACCTGGTTGGTTAGCAGCTCCACCAGTGTCTTCACGAGCTTGTCTCTGGGAGAGAAGAGACATTGGAGTTCCTAAGCCCACAAGTCATCCCTGACTCCCTGCCCAAGCCAATCCACCAAGATCCTGTCCCTCAACCCTAGCCCTTTCCAACCAGCTCTCCTTGCCTCGTCTCACTCCTCATCTCCTCTCCCCTACAGTCTGTCTCTGACTTCTCACTTCACGAAGGAGACAGTACAGCAAAAGCAGTTATGAACTCTGGCTCAACTTTTCAATTAAATCTATAAATTCAATGTCAGTCTAATCAAAATGCCTAAAAGGTTCTTTTTAAAAAATAACAAAAAAACACAACAGATTCAGGCACAGGAAGAGAAAAAGGAAGGTAAAAATAGGCAAGAATAGTGAAGAAATATTTGGAAAAAAATAATGGTAGTCTTGTACACTAGTTATCAAATGACAGTATAAATATAAACTTATAATAAGTAAAACTCTGGAAACCATACAGGGCAGCCAAGCAGATCAATAGATGAGAAGAGAGATAAGGGTGTCATCGCAGCCTATAAGGAAGAGGAGGGACCATGCAAAGTGTCACATGGAGACACCTGGCTACCTATCTGAAAAAATAAAAGCTGGAACTCTGCTTCACTCTATTTGTAAAAATAAACTGCAAACAGGTTTGCAAATAAATGCAGAAAACAAACTCATAGATATTTTTAGAAAACTCAGGGAAATATTTTTATAATCCTCGAATAGGATAGACTCTCTTAAGTAGGATGCAAAACCAAGAAGTCATAAAAATGTTGAAAAATATAGCAATATTAAAATCTAAAACTTTAGCACAAGGAAAAGCCACCACCCACAAAGTTATGAGACAAGCAGCATAAGTTATAGAAAGGATCCAGTGGACATGGTGAATGTAAGGGAAGGGACAGGAAGCAGTCCTGCCAGAGTCCCTTGAGCACAGTGAGCATCACAGGAGGAAAAAAGCTAGGCTGGACATCTTTCTCCACATTGACAGATATGTGTGTTGAGGGGGTAGCCTATGAATTATGTAGGAAAGGAACATAAAAGGAGAAATTCTGGGAAAGAAGGCAAGTAAAGGTACTAGAAAAGTTCTGTTTTTATCTGTTTTTTTTCCATTTACAATGTGAATCAAATAAATATTTTAAATGTGAGTGTACATTCACTACTATACTCATGATTTCTTAAAAACAGGCTAATACACATAGGTAATACATATCAATAGACAGAGAAATCAGGGAAGCCAGGATGGCTCAGTGGGTTGAGCATTCGCTATGCATCCCCAGGGTCGGCGGATCAAGTCAAGGTCCCAGCCCGTGTAGGCCCATATGCTGAACTGGGGCTTGCCTCCCATGCAGGAGGCCTCCAGCCTGGTTCCCATCCAGTGTGGCCCTCCACCCACCTGTGTGGAATAAAACCATGTCAAAAAACTGATGGCGTATAACTATGGAGACTGCTCTGGGTTCTCCCTCTTCTCTGTCTCTTTCTGCCTCTGTCTCTCTCTGTCCAAAACAATAAAATAAATCTTTAAAGAAAAAAAAAGGCAAGCAAAACATTTGAAACATAGGTAATAGATTAATATCTGCAATGCCTATAAATCAATAAGAAAAAGACAAAGGCCCAATAAGAAAGTGGGCAAAGGGTAAGAACAGAATATTTATAGAAGAAATACAATAAATGCATGCAAATATGCCTAACTTCACTAGAACTAAGAAATTAAAATAAGGAGATACCTGTAAATTGGTACAAGCACTATGGAAGGCAATATGGATATTCCTCAAAAAATTAGAAATGAAATTGTCATATGACCCAGCAATCCCTTTCCTGGGTATGTACCCAAAAAACCTGAAAACCTTAATCTGCAAAGATATATGTACCCCAATGTTCATCACAGCACTGTTCACGGTGGCCAAGTCGAGGAAACAACCAAAGTGCCCTTTGATAGATGACTACATAAAGAAGTCGTGGTACATTTATATAATGGAATACTTCTCAGCAATAAGAAAAGATAAAATACAGCCATTTGTGACAACATGGATGGACCTTGAAACCATCTTATTAAGTGAAATAAGTCAGACTGAAAGAATTAAGAAACATATGACCTCACTCATAGGTGGAACATAAACCTGAAAGTAGCAAAGAAACAAAAACACATGGACACAGTCAATAGTTTAGTGGTTACCTGAGGGTAAAGAGAAAGGTGGATGGGAGAGTAGGGGTAGGGCATAGGGAGGGGGCATCAAATACATGGTGATGGAAAGAGAGCTGACTCTGGGTGGTGAGCACATAATGCAATACATAGACAATGTAATGTAGAATTGTACACCTGAAAACTGTAATTGCTACCAACCAATATCACCCCAATAAATTTAACAATTAAAAAATAAATAAATAAAATAAAACAAGGAGATACCAATCATTTTAAATTTTGCCAATCTGATAGATTTTTTTTTTATGGTAGAAGCCAGTGTTGGTAGGCATGAGGGAAAACAGATCCATTAGAACTATGTATTTGAACTCTAATATAATCACATGGCAGAGTCCTATGCAGCAGTGTAAATAATGAGGCAGTTCTATGTGGACTGACATGGAGAGCCTTCTTAGACATTTTGAGTATGGAAGGAAAGTTGCAGAAGCATGTAGAATGAGTAAATACAGAGTATTAAAACACAAAGTCGGAAAATGTTCTATATCAAAACACACTAATAAATGTAAATCTAGAGTTTGAAGAATATATGCTAGATTGACAGTGGTGAAAAGGAATTTTAGCTCTTTATTTTATGGGTTTTTTTTTTAAGATTTATTTTCATTGTTTTTGACAGAGAGAAAGAGACAGACACAGAGAGAAGTGGGAGGGACCAAAACAGTCTCCATAGTTGCACGTCATTGGTTTTCTACATAGTTTCATTCCACAGGTGGGTGCAGGGCTGCACAAGGCAGGAACTGGGCCAGGGGCCTCTCACACAGAGTTGCCCTGATGAGAACCAAACTGGGGGCACACCCCAGCTCAGCATATGAGTCCACATGGGCTGGGGTCGGGATTTGATCCTTGGACCCCAGGGCTGTAAGGCAGGTGCTTAAATTGCTAAGACATCCTAGCATCATCACCTCTATGTTCTTTTATATCCTTCAGATTTTTTTAATGAAAATATATTTATGTATTATTTATATAATTAGGGAGTAGTAAAAACAAAAACAAAAAAAACCTCACCAACTTAGGATAGAAAGTAGGGAGAAAAGAAAAAAGAAAGAAAAAGAAATAAAAAAGTTCTAGAGCCAAAAGGATCTGGGTTTGAATCCTGGCTCTATCAAACTCTGGCCAAGTTAATCAAATTCTCTATGCCTCAGTTTTCTCACCCATATAATAGGATGAGAAGAGGAGCGACTCTTCCTCAGGTGATAGGAGGATTTATGGAGGGAGTGCATTAAGCACAAAGCCTGGCAGATAGTAAGTGTTCCAAGAATGTAAGCCATGAGGACATTCCACCCTCCTGCTCTGCTGCTCCTCAGGCTGACCCTTCCTTCACTCCTACCCTTTTTAATGCTTGATTTTAAAGCTCCTTCCCTCCTGATTACCTTCATTCCCCTCTGAAAGCTTAAACAAAACCCCTTCCCTCCCCACCAGCCCCACCTCAGGTGTCTGTCGGGATGGACCAGAGGGTGGTCCCACTCAGTGACCTCCTCCACAACCTGAGCGAGAGCACACAGCCCGGAAAGCTGCATGTTTGTGTCCACGCTGGACTTCTGCACAGAGGTCACCACTGCCTCCACATGCTGGTCCAGGGAGCTGCGTGGACCTGGGCCCTGCAAAGCTCTAGCCAATCCTGAAATTGATGAGGAAAAGGCAGTGGCTTAAGAAAACTGTGGCACCTCCGAGTTGGAAGTCATTCACAGTCTAGCCCAGTTATCCAACTGCTATTCTAAGACATGATTCATTACTGTAACTTGCATTCAGAACTTTTCTATTTCTGTGCAAAGAATTTAGTCAAACAACAAAGGAACCCTAAAAAATGGGCCCTTTTTCCAGGGATACGAAAGAAAGGGTGCCACAATTAGATAGAATCAAGGCCAAAGGAAGGAAGGTGGATGCATGCCTCCTAAGCATTTTCCTGTGTAAGCATGACCTTACCCCACGGCTTTCCCTCTACCCTGACTACCCACTTCTCTGGGCACTGACTAACCAGGACTTGTTCCAACAGCTTTGCCCTCCGCTCCCAGCATCTGACTCACCACTGGCTGCCTCCTTCATGGCGGTGGGCAGAGCCATCCCCTCAGTCACCAGAAGCTGGTTAAACAACTGTGAGTCACTCTGAGCCATGGGGGACTCGGCTTTTCCCTTGACAGGCTCTGCCTTAGGGGGCACAGTGTTTGCTTTGGGGGACTCAGTCTCTTCCTCTGGGAAGCTGGACTCCGACTTGGACCCCTCTTCTGGATCTGGGGTACAAGACTGACTTCGTGAAGGAGACGAGCTGCTTAGCTCATCAGGCCGCGGCCCATACTTAGTGTAGACTTTAGAGTTGAGCAGGTCGCTGAGGATGCTGCCCTCAAACCGATTACTGAGAACCTGCAGCAGACCCTCAGCCACCTCTGTGGGTACAGAGACGTCACCTAGGGCTTTTTGATCCAGGGTCTGTCAACAGAAGGGGGTATGCATTTTAGGGACAAGTAGACAGAAAGGTCCTGGGGACAGTAATAGGAAGGGTATCCACCTCCCACCAAGCCTTGCAAACCTTCTACATACCAGACCCTCATAGCATCTGTCTATTCCTGAAGCAGGACCCCTCATACTCTAATCTCTAGCTCCAGCCTCCCCCTAAGCGGCCCAAAGAACTCCCTTAGACAATCCCACCTCTAACCCCACTTCAAACTCTCCATGTATCTCAGGCCTATAATACCTCATCCAGGTTCTCCCGAAGATTCTGAAAAACTGGCTGCTGCTCACATATGTCCAACTTCTTGATGAAGAAGAGAAGCTCCCACCACTCAGCCTGGGTCAGGTGTCCCGATTCCTCATTCTTCTGCGGCTCGTGCTGGAGATACGGCAAAGAGTAGAGCCCATCCACAGGCTTCCAGTCCCAGGAGGGAAGTGCTGACAATACAGGCACAGAGTGCATTTCTGAGTCTCTGGGGCAGCTCCTGGTCAGAAGCGGCTTCATCCCAGCCATGGTTCCTCTGTTCAGAGGCATGCTGTCAATGTCCCCTCCAAAGCTCACCTGTGCCCAACATAGTGGCTCCTGCCCCCTTCTTCACAGCTGCTGACACCGTATCCTCAGCAGTTTCCTCAGAAGCCAGGATCGCTAGCATGTGCCAGTGCACCCAGTAGGTACGGCCTGTTGACTGCCAGAAGACCTGGGCGGGAGGAAGGGAGAGAGAGGGAAGAAGGCTAGAGAGGGCTCACCCTCTGAGCCCTGGGTCATGCAGGCTTGAGAGGACTTGCTAGACCCAGACCTGGGCCTACAGCCCTCAGATGCACACCTGGCTGAGCTTGGGAAAACCTCCGAATAGCAAAGGCTCCCTTCCCTGCCTCTTACTTCTTCCTAGCCTTGATGGCTTCTGCTCCTACACTCCCTCCCAGCCAACTCCACAGGTGGGGGTGGGGAGATGTCTCAGTGTATCAGTTCTGCTGCCTGGGTGAGTCTCTCTTGACCTCACAGCCATGCACCCCCTCCAAGTGCTCCCCACCCCATCTACTGCTGACCTCCCTTTAACCATTCCAGTTTCCTTGGGGGTTTTCTCCTTAAGTAGCCAGTGAGAGCCCCTGACTGGAAGCCCCACCTATGTGTCACCGAAAAAGGCCCCCAACAGTGTCCCAGCACCATGCACTCACTCACCTGCACAGGGGGCACGCCGTTGTTGCTCTGCCGGAACTCGCCCTCGTCCCCTGCACTGATCTCCTCGTAATCATCCAGCATCCGCACTCGCATCCCAGGCACCAGTGTCTGCTGCACATACTCACCGTAGCCACTACGGCTGGAGAATTCAAAGCGCTGGCGGAAGGCCCGCCCTTGCTTTCTGGGAGTGGCAATAATGGTGGGGAATACAAGGCTGGGGCCTGCAATGCAGGGCTGAAAGATGGACCGGTATGGCCGGGGAGGCGATGTGCCCCACTCGCTGAGGTTCCGGGCCCAGCCCATGCTCCGTACCAGCTCTGAGATGAGGTTGCCCACAGCCATACTGAACTCCAGCTCCCGCTGCCCCCGGCTTTTCTCCTGAACAAACTCCTCCCCTGGGGACAGGGCACCCCGGTCTCCAGCCCCTGGCTCTGGACTGTTATTCAGCTGATCCAGCAGGGAAGTGACACAGAGGTAGCGTTTCACCAGGGAGAACAGCAGCTTTCCTGGGATCTGTAGGACACAGTCCACGGGGTAGGTTCGTCTTCTCCCAGCTTTGGCCCCTCCCCTTTCCCCTCAATATCATCCTCTACTGAAAAATATAAAGGCCTCAACCCCATACCTATAGTTTTCAAACTGGTTTATATAAGAAATACACAAGGAGTGTCTTAAAACAGATTCCTGGGTTCCAATCTCAGAAATTCTGAGTGGGAAAAGGGGCAGGAAGCTTTATTTTGACAAGCTCCCCAGGTGGCTCTGGTGCTGAGGTAGTCCTGAACCACATTTTCAGAAATGATGCTCTGGGCCTTATACACAGCATTTCCCCCACAGCTGCAGAGTACCTGAGGCAGGTGAATGCCCTCAAAGGCCATGCAGTGTTCCTCAGAGGACGTGGTCTCTGCAAACAGCTCCAGCAAAGTATAGCGGCTGTCAAAATCCATGTGCTGTTCGATGCCATCTTGCTGGCTCAGTGACAGAAGGACATGAGCCCGACTCCCTGTAATCCACACCCAACCCATTGGTTCTTAACCCCCCGGTACTTCCCCCCTGTCTTTCCTAGACTCTGTATCCCCTAACTCAGAAGCTTTCAAACTTCTCTGTGACTGAGACTTATAGTAACATAGACATTTTACATGTAACCTGATACAAACGTATATATACTTATATAATGGAAACATATACGGTATAAAATTTACCTTACTAAGTGCTATGCATTGATAGTTGACATTTTTTTAAAATGTTGGTTATAACCCACCAAGCTAGTTTCATGCCAGCTAATGAATCTCAACCCATAATTTAAAAACATAAAGCTACCCCATTTTCTTTCCAGCCACTGCACTGAGAATGGACAGATAAACCCGGTGCTATCATTTTATCCTGTTTCCATATTTATTAATCTATATTCTTCCTTTGTATTAAACTGATATTCTCCGAACACTGGGTGCTCTTAGAGTTGGGAAAGCCCTCCTCTTTGGGTTTTCACTCTTTGTGGCCCATTCTTTCCAGTGCTTTCCTTCCTCCCCTGGCTAGCTCTTACCAGCATCGTGGGCTGCCAGAGCCTGCAGCATCTTGCCCGCACTCCGTCGGATCTGAGGCTCAGGGTTGCACAACATGTGCATGAGCAGGTCCAAGGCTCCCGTCTCCCTGAAGACCCCAGTGAGGGGCCCGATGCTGGCGTAGGCACTCAGCACGTGGATGGTATGCAGCACAGCGGCCGTGAGGCTCGAGGTCCCACCTTCAGCCAGCTGCCGGGCAGCCCTGCGCACCAGCGCCCGTACATCAGCCTCCATCTCTTTCAGGGCCACATCATCCAGGCCTCCTGGATCTCGGGGAAAGCTTCCTGAACCCCCAGCGGGTTCGTGCTGAGGTCCCTTAGATAGTGCCCGTTCACCTAACAGCATGGGGCAGTTGGCGTAGACCTCGGGGGCTGACAGCCACATGAGGATGTGCTCTGCCTTGCCCTCTTCTACACCCACTCTGCCCATTTCCCCACACTTCAGGACACTCCATCGGATCAGGTATTCAGGATGCCCATCATGCCCAGGACGCTGTCGAATAAGTTCTTCAGGATATGCCTGCAGCCGAGGCCCCAAGGGCACCATGAGGTCCCCCATGCGCTGTTCCCCCACCATCTTGACCTCCTGGGACACACAAAGAGAAAGATAAAGGCAGCATGGGAAAGCAAAAAGACTACCTGGAAGGGTCAGAATCTTGAGACACAGATAGGGTGGGTGGTAACTGGTAGGTTGCATGATGGAATTTAGAGGCCAAATAGAAAGCCAAGAATAGGATGAAATAAGTAACGTGAACAAACTTTGGGATATTTAAGGAGAATGGAATGAAAACAGCATGAGGATGAAATGAAGAGGTTTCAGAAATAAAAGAGGTTACAAGAGAGATGAGAATAGGCAGTCACAAAAAGAGTTGAGAGTTAAGTGGGACCACCTGGGCAGAATAGCAGGGTGTCTGGGGGATACAGACCAAGACTCAGAAGAATGACATGGTTGAGCTGGAAGGACAACAGCATGTGCACAAGCAGGAAAAGTCAGGATGAGGGAGGGCCAGATGTGGTATAAATGATGGGGTAAAGCTGGAATGTGGATATAAAGGGGTAGGCCATTGCAGATACAGAGAAGAGATGAAAGGAGGCTGGGCTATGGACCTCCACATCCAGGTGATGGGAGGGAAAAGCCTATGAGAGCATTGTGAAAGAGGGAGGGGCGAGAGTGGGGGGCAGATGAAATCATGGGAGAAAAAGACCAGGTCCCATCCTGTATTTTTGCTATATGTATGGTGAGGGTCTAAGTCAGACAGAAATAGACAGAGGTGGTAATCATGAAGTTGAAGGGTAGGAAATGAGGTCAGGAGATAGTGGTGGTATTAAGAGAAGCAATATAGTGCAGATTCCATGTCAGATAAATGTGACTCTGAATTCTGGCTCTGACTTACTATATGTGTAGTTTTTGGACAAGTTACTTAACCTCTGAGCTTCAGTTTCCCCCTTTGCAAGATGGTAATATTCATACGCAACTCATGAAGTTGTATACAACTTAAGATCACATATGTAAAGCATTTAGAACAGCCTCTAACACAGAGTGCTCAGTAAACATAATCTAATAGGATTACCGGTGCTCTTAGATGGAGATGGTACAGTCCTCAGACAAATGGAACATTAAGCCAGAAGAATATTATAAAGGGGAGAGGGATGATGGCTATGCTATTGAGGAAAAGATATGTGTGATACAAAGCAGTGTGGGGGCAGCAGGGAATGGTGAGAATAAGAATGGACGATAAATACAGATAAAGAAATGGTGATCAGCACAGGGGTCATGTTGGGGTACAGGGATAGAAGATAACAGAAGGCAGGAAGAGGCAGGGAAACATTGGATGTGGACCTTCATGAGGGTAGGGGTTCCAGTTAGCATGGGGGCAGGGGTGCAGGGGTGGCAAGACTGAGAAGTGACTAGTGACGTGGCGATGAACAACTGATGAGCAGGGTGAAGTAGAACAATCCGACAGGCCTAAATTTGGGGGGGGAGAGGGTAAACGATCATGGGCCTAGAACAGGACCAACAAACTGAGGTGTGGAGGTGAGGTCTGGACGCGAGCATGAGACTGCAGGTAGGCGCAGGTTGCAAGGTTGGGCCCAAGCTTGCAGACCCAAAGGGTCGGTGCAGGTGGCCAGAACCGCAGTGGGAACTGCTGTGGGGGAGCTGGTGAGATTGGGGGAGGGAGGCGCGGTCCGAGGAGGCTGATAGGACCAAGCGAATCTCAAGGAGCAGGACCTGGCTCCCGTCGTCAGCCCCACATGGATTGGGTAAGGGACCGGGGCAGGAATTGGGTTGGCGCAGTGATCTCCTCTCACCTCCCACCGACCAGCTAGGCCCTCGCTGGGACCTAGCGGCCGGTCCCGCCGTCCTGGCCCCGCCTCCTCAGCAGCTCCCTTCCGGTTCACTTAGCGAGTGCACGCCCTGCGGAGCATCTACGGATCCCACCGCGGCCCACAGTCGAGCGCGGCGCACGGCGCGCAACTGGCGCATGCGTAGTACTCAAGGGCCGCTGCGTGGGGGCCGCGGTGGAGACGGAGCCCTCGACTGTGGTCACGTTGCTCCTGTTAGTGGCTGTAGGCAGGCAGCCCTTTCCACCCCCAATCTACTGAAGACTGCCTTCCTCATCCCCCAGAAACCTAGTAACCCAGGCTCCTAGGACTGTCCTTTCAAGTTCCACTAGGTCACGTGGCCATGTTTCCCAAACCCCCTCAGCACTGCTTTAGAATTGTCTGAGTCACTTTCTATTAGTTAAAGTTGCTTATCTGTGTTTACCTAAGCACCTAGCAAAGCCATGCACAAAGATCAAGTCCCCAGCCCTGCAAAATGCCCCTTAAATCCTACAGAGTTAAACAGCCCAAAGCACTGCTGTAGTTTTCATCAAGCAACTGGCTTGGCTTCTCAGAGAAGCAACTTTTGGGGTTTGATCTGTGTTCATACCTCCCTCCATCGCAATGTGGAAAAACAGAGGCAAAGATCCCACAGTCTGTGCACAAAAATGATACATTTATTGAAAGAGTATTTTTTTTTTTAATACAAAAGAAAGCTCTGTACATAGGACTGTGACCATGTCCACTATTCCTGGGTCAGTACCCCAGGAGAAGTAGAAACCACTGACACACACCCCCCACATTCACACGCACACATTCACTCACATGCACACACACACATACACACATCCCAGAGCCACCAAGGGAAACACCAAGGTTGCTGCCTGCATAAATGCCACCTCATCCCTGATGCACGTATGTCCTCCCAAGGCCACGCTCACAACACACATTATAAGCACTTTGTCTGATTCACTCACTGGGTCTGTCTTTTGTGGGAAGGAGAGGAGAAATTCATCAAGGTCTCCTCCCCTGGGTAGGGGAGTAGGGAGTGAGTGAGTGAAGGTGGAGTGAAACAAGAGCAGAGACAGGGCTGGGCAGTTACAGACCTGAGTCCCAAGCCCCCCCACTCTCTGGCCCCTGATTTGCCATGCCCCAGCCTTGTAAGCCACCCATAAGCCCCAGCTGTCTCCAGGAGAAAGCTCAGAAAGGTGGCTTCCATCTTGGCACCCCAAATTGGGGCAACACAGCAATAGGGGTTAGAGGTTAGGGGGTTCTCAAACATGTAGGCAAATCATCCCCTTGATAACTAGGCTGTGCGTAAAAACTTCCCCCACCCCTTCACCTAATCACAGAAGTGGGCTTGTTCCTACTAACGGCAGTATAGGGTCAATGAAACTGTACCCTCACTGCTGCCATGTTCTGAAAAAGCTTCCTTTCTGGATATTGGTGGTGAAGGTGGGTTGACACAGGGTAAAAGACCCTCCCCCTATGTTGGCCCACCCTGAAGGTCTACCCCAAAGGGGGCAGAGAGGGGTGGGGCACGGCCCCTGTACAAGTTACATAAATACTGAGGTTACACTTAGAAAAATAAAGTCATTTTCTTCAAGGCTTTTTGTCTTAATTTTAAAAAGTTACAGTAGCTGCTCACTCCCTGGGAGAGCTGCCCATTTCTGGCTCCCCTATCACTGCACTCAACCCAAGAGCTGCTCCCATTTCTTCTGACCCCCATTCCTGCCTCTCACCCCCTCCCAGACTCCACCCTGCTCACTGCAACTTGGGCCCCAGGCAGCTACAGGCCTGGAGGAGCACAAGGCTGCAATACCCATGTGTGTGGCACAAATGAAGTCAGTTTCCTCTATCTGACACCCACCCAATCCCACCCCCACATTTGGTCTCCCTCTTTCCTCTCCCTAGCAACACCCCTAAAGGGCAGAGCCCAGAGCTGTGGGTCACCCTCCCCACCCCACTGAGGCATGACCTGAGGGCTCCTCCTCCGGTTTTCTCCTGGAGACAGCCCAGGACCGGCCAATCCCAGAATCTCCCCCACACACTGGCAGGCCCAGAGCTCATGGGGTGGCTCTGTCCCCAGAGGCCCAGCCAGTTCCGGGGAGCCCCAGGGCTCCCCAGGGAAGGGGAGCTTGGGCAGGGAGGGGGACGAGAAAAACGCCATAAAAAAAAGTTAAATATTTTAAAAATATATATTTATAGATTTGTTTTCACTTCGTCTTCTCAAATAAAAAGTTCAGAATCAACTTTACGTAAAGCAGCTGGGAGGAGGGGGGGGGGAGACAGGGAGAGGGAACACTGGTGGTTCCCTCTAACCCAGGAGCCCCTGGAGTTCCGAAGGGAGCGGCAAGGCAGGGCATGAGCCCAAGAACCTGCTCCGTGCACAGGCTCAGCTACTCAGGAGCTGTAGGGGCAGCGGGCAGCATGAGGAAAGCCCCATATCCTCAGCTGGCTCCCTGAGGTGCAGGGGGAGGGCTCTTTTGACCCAGCCTGTGGCAGACACAGTGCTGACACGGGGTCAGCAAGGAGGCTGGGCAGAGGACCCCAACTGCTTCCTCAGGGGGGACAAGGTGCCTAGTCCCACAGAGATGGGTTGTGGGAAGGTGGGCACGGTCCCATTGGGTAAGCTAATACTCATGGCAAACATGGAGCCAAGCTGGCAAGGGGAGTCTGAGGAGGATAGCCCTACCATCAACAAAATGGGAGGTGGAGCTAGAAGGAGGGGAGGGCAGGGAGGACGGGGTGGAGGGCAGGCTGGCCCATTTCTTTGGCTGGAGTGAGAGGGCTCAGTCCTGTGGCTGCCCACTGCTCCTCCCCTCCTCCCTCCTGCGGCCCATCAACGTGTGTGTAAAGAAAACGTGAAAAGGCAACAATAAATAAGTGGTGCCATCCCTTGGGCCATCTGTCCAGGGCGGCAGGGCGGATCAGTCACTCTTGGTGCTGTGGGAGGCATCCAGGTTCACCACCTGTAACTCAGTGAGGTTGCTGCTGCTTCCGGCTTGCTGCCCTATCACAGCCATCTGGAGGAAAGGGCGTGTGTAAGGAAGTGGAGTCAGGAACTGACCAGCCAGCCCAGGCTCCTCCTACTTGCCTGCCTACCCCACCACCGGTCTGACCAGGAAAAGAGACAGGCCTCCTGATTAGGAATTTTGGCTTTGACCAACTGGTAATGGAATTCCCAAGGTCAAGATAAAGAGGTAGCTGGCTGGCTGGTATGGGGTACAAGGGGCCCCCACCTACCTGGTGGAGCTGAACTGCAGAAACGGGGATCTGCACTGTCCCAGATGGTGCTGTCAGGAACACCTGGGGGACACCACCTGCATTGGACAACCACAGGAGCTACTCAAATTGTTTGCTCAAGAGAAACTTCCAGTTATTGGAGGAGTGTTGATAAATTCACAATGACCGGGGGCATCTCAGATATAAGTGCCCTAGGGAGACTGTCCATCTGTGTTCAAGTGTGCGTGTGCATATGGGTGTGTGTTCAATTGTGCATGAGTGGACAAGCATGGGTGCCGGAGTGTATGTGCAAGCATCCGTGTGTATATAAGTACAGGTATACGTGCGTATCCTAGTCTCTGTGTGTGTGTGTGTGTGTATCTGAGTGGGAAGGGCATTTGAGAGAGAGAGAGAGAGAGAGAGAGAGTGTGTGTGTGTGTGTGTGTGTGTGTGTGTGTGTGTAAGGGAAGCCATAGTCCTTTCCTCAGCCCCACTCCCCAACTCACCTTGCTCCTGGACCTGGCTGTGGGACACCTGCATGGTAGATGGCGCCTGGGGGAAGGCATTGAGCACAGTGAGGCTGCCATCAGCCAGGCCCGAGGTGGGTGCATACATCACCGCATGGGGGCTAGGGTACATCATGTGGCCACCCACAGTTGTGGGCACAGATGACGTCATGATGGTGGCAGGTAACGTCACTGGCAAACACAGACACATGTCAGGGAGGTCGGCATTGGTCCTGATTAATATCCCCTATCCCACCCCCAAGGAACTCCAAGACTCCAGAGCCCTCTTGGCATTTCCCAGGTCAGAAGGTAGACAAGACTCGTTCCTCTGCTCCTTGTCACCAACTAAGAAAAGCCTTATTTTTTCTTAAACATGACAGCACATGCCTCTAACTGTATCCTATCACATGGCACTATTCAACTGTCTCTGCTGAATTCTCTGTTCCAACAACATAAGGCCGTGGGAAAGACAAAGAGAACAGTGACCGGCCTAACCTAAGAAAACTCAGATACTCCTCCTCTTTTAGGGAGCTCCATCATGCCATTTTTTATTTGTTCTCACCCTTACTCCTCTTCCCAAATGTGTGGCTAACAAATCCATCTTTTACACAAGCACTTCTCAAATGTTAATATGCTTTCAGTCACCTGGGGTTCTAGTCAAAAATGCACATTCTGATTCAATGGGTTTGGGGTGAGGCTAAGAATCCGCATTTCTGTCAAGCTCCAGGGTGATGCTGGTCCTCCACAGACCACACTTTATAAAACAAGGTTGTAAATAACAAGAACTTAAAAGTCATTTTATCTTGAAAGTGCCTCATCATCTCTGAAATGACTAGAGACACCTAGGGCCTGGCTACTCAAAAACCTACTAGAACACCTTCCCACAAGGAGACAAGTGCTCTATAAATCCTTCCTGGTAATTATGCAAATATATGTGTTTGGGCAAGTAACTTCTCTTTTCTGGGCCCCTGGCTTCTTATCTGAATGAGGAGGCGAGTGTTTCAATGGTCTCTAATTTCTTACTAGAATCCACAGCCCTGCTGCAGGATTCCAAATCCAGCCACCCTCACCTGACTTTCTCCCAGGATTAGATAAGGGTTAAGCCAAAAGCCTCGGTACCCACTTTAAGAAATCCTCTGATCATAGTTACAGGAAGGATACTGTTGAGCAGCTGCTGCTAAGTAAGCCTCCTGAAGGAGGCAGGGAAGTGACAGAGCTTCGATCTATACCTGTCCCGCTGGAGGAGGTCTGCGTGAGGTCTGTGCTGCTGTCGCGAGAGGGAGATGCTTGCTGGGGGGCCTGGTGCACCTGAATGGCCTGCACGGGGACCTGCTGGGCCACTGCCCCACCTAGGAGACACAGAGACTTACTCGTGTTCTGTCCTAACCAGCCATTGGCACCACGCACCCTCAAACCTCATACCCAGGGTCTGGCACACTGCTCCCTGACTCCCACTGCTCTCTCTGAGAGCCAAAGAGGCCCTTCCTGTTCTAAATCTTCCCTCCAAGGGCTACTACACTCTGCTCTTGCCCTTCCCTCCTCCTCACACCCCAGGCCTTGCCTCTGCCCTTGCCAGGGAGCTGGCAATGACCCATGAAGGACATGAACTGCCCTCCAGTCAAGGTAGGGAAGTGGTAGAATGTCTACTGTCCCTGTGCCAATGAGGGGCACAGGACTGGGCTGGATAGACAAGGGCAGAGCATATGGTGGAAACTTAGTGACAAGAATAGCTAGGGTCCCAGTGGGGAGAGGCATGGCTGCCAATGGGACATAAGAGGATTCTCCTAGGCTCTGGCCCTTGTTCATCCTCCTTCTGAGCAGGGGACAAGGTTCTCCTTGTGCCAGCCCTAAACCCACTCTTCACATGCTCAGTTTGCCCCTGTGACTCACCAGGCATGAGGGTGAAGCTGGTAGGCAGCTGCATGAGGCCCCCAGAAGAGACAGGGCCACTGCCTGTGCTCTTCAGCACAGTCCCGTTGGCACTGCTGACAGCACTGGGGCTGACACTAGCAGACACCGGAGCCAGGTAGTTGGTGATGGGGAAGGAGGGGCCACTGCTGACTTGCATGGTGGTAGAGGTGCTAGGCGCTGTTTGGATGGTGGAGGTGGTACCAGGTAGGTTGGTGACTGTGAACACCGGTTTCAGCGAGTCCTACATCCAGAGTAGAGATGGAGCGATGAGCCTCTACCAGACCCTGCCCCTGCAGAAGCTTATTGTGGATTGACAGCCCAGACTGGAACCAGTATGCTTGGGTTCAAATCCCAACTCTGCCATTTACCTGCAGCCCGGCCCTTTTACAAGTTATTGAGCTGCTGAGCTCCAATTTTCTGTCTGTAAAAGGAGGGTAATACCTACCCCATAGGTGTTGTGAAGAATAGGTAAATATTCGTAAAGCATTTAGGACAAAAAGTAGTATTTACTGCTCTATGATGATGATAATGTCATCATCATAATCCCCTGAATTCTCTGCCCCGATGGACTGTGGCAATCACATTGGCTGGACAATCAGGACACCTGGGGTCTGTTCCCAGCTCTGGCAATGACCATCTGTGTGATCCTGGGAAAATTACTACTCTTTCTGAGCCTCACCTTTTCCTCTTCTGTAAACACGAGGGGGCTAGGCTACCATGCCCTCTTTAAAAGGGGCCTTGCCTTCTAGCTCAGAATTGCCAGGTTTCTGAGACAGGGACAGAGTTTTTCAAAAAACTAAGGGAATGAGAGAGATTTTAGGGGGTTAGCAATGAGGCACTTTATGTCAAATACTTAAAATTTAAACTACCAAAGGGATTTATTCATCCAGCAACATTTCCTGGGAATGGGCCCTACTGCTAAGAGTTTGAAAATTATTGCAGATGATATGGCACTAAGAGAGGACGGAGTCTAGAGCATTGACTTTCCCTTCAGGAGCCTTTGTTCTTAGAAGGAAGAGGATGAAGTCAGGAGCTGAGAACCAAGCCCAGAGAACTGAGGGGGCTCAAATACTGGGGGTGGGTCAGCGCAGGATGTTTACAAAGCTGCCGAGCTTGAAGCCCCTGATTGGTGGAGGCGTTGCTAAGGCAAACAGTGCCGTTTCCTCCAATTGGCTAGTTAGTGAAGGGCCACCCGGAAGATGGAGCTCCCTAGAGGAGCTAGGTAGGAAGCCCCGCCCACTCTTCATGGGGTGGGGTGGGGGGGAAGGCGTAACTAGGGCCGGCATCCATAGCAGCCAGGAATACACTCCCTAACGTGCCCAGGCCCGGACATCCTGAAGAGGTAGGCGGCTGGCTAGTAAGGTAGTCCGCAGCCCAGGCTGACAGCCTTCCTGCAGACAGTGTTGGGTTCCCAGGACCCTGGAACCCATGAGTGCTCACTTCTTAGTCCCCGGTGACCCGGCTTCCCGGGAGGGCAGGGCTAAATTACACCCCCGCCCCCAGCAGGGAGACAGCTGGCGGGAGGAATGCAAGGGCCCTGCCAGGCAGGCGGGCTGCAGGGCGGGAGGCCGGCGTGGAGCCGGAGCCGGCCTTATATGGGCACGGAGGCCGCCCGCTTATCTAGGGGGCCGGCCTCCTGTCAGGATATCGAGGATGGTCACCTGTCCCCTAGGATGAAAGGTACTAACCAGGCTCCTCTCCACATCAGTGGGCACCCATCACCTGTCCTTGGTGAGGGAGAGAGAGGGACCCCCTCCCCTCCCTGCCAGTTAAGTCCCTCCCCTTCCTTCCCCTCAGAAAGAGGACCCAAACACACCTTGGTCTCCCCACTGCTGTCGGACTCCGACACCTGATAGGTGAGGTCTGTCTCTTCAAAGCCCGTGGCACTCATTCTCTGGTCTGTGGTGGGGTCTGAGCGGGGTGGAGAGTCTGGCGAGTTGAGGCAGGTCTGAATCAGTGCCTTGCCAGTCTCACTGGTGATCATGGGCTGCAGTTTGCGGGTAGCAAAGGTATACACATGGCCTGTCTCACTGGCCACCAGCAACAGCACCTGTGTCCCTGTCAGCGTGGACAGCTCATAGGCCTGGGGGTAGGGGGGAGATGGGTAGGTCAGCAAAACTTTTTATCTCTACCTTCCTTGGGAAATAGGAAAGAGAGGAAGTACACATCTCAAGCCCCTACTCGCATGACCTTCCTGTCCAATGACTCTAGGAGGGTCCTATCCAGATATCTGAAAGTGAGAAGAGCAGAGAAACCCCATGCTCCTCCTTTGAGGAGCAGCCCCACTGACCCACAGATACCTCAAATAGTCACAGCCCCCTGGTGACAACATATAACCTCAGGGGACACAGAGGGACCCAGGTAGCTGCTACTCGCTACAACTTGGTGCTCAGCCTCACGGAGAGATGGCTGTCACTCCCTCCTCACAGAGACCAGGAAGAACTTGCTACTATATTTGCAGTCACATATGACACTAGAGATAAAGGGGTCACCTAAGCTCTAAAACCTTTCTCCCCAGAAACTGCATAGGTGCTAACCTGTTGCCATTTTGTCCTGCCCTATAATACTGCGCTACCCTTTTTATCTTCCTTTGTCTTGATACAACAGTGTCTGGAGTGATGGTAGATGGGGAATAGATTAGCAGCTACTACCCAGCCACAAGCCCAGGAAGGGGACCTTAAAGGTTGGTCCCATGGATGGCATCCTCATTCCCAACAAAGTTCTACAACTCACCTTGGAAGGAACTCTGATTTCTATATGGGACAGATATAACACCAGCCAGTGTTCCCAAGGTTCTAGCTTTTTGTTTCGTAGTTCATTTGCTTCCATCCCTTTTCATAGCTTATACATCCCAAGACAACCCCTTTTATAACCCCTTTTCACTGGATAGTCAGCCATATGAGGAGGATTTTCTAGGTAGCTCAGCAAACCTCTCCACATATCCACTAAATTCCATGCACCAATTCTCACTAGGGCTGGAAATCCCACTTGTCCGAAAGACAGATGATCCTGAAGTCTGCTGTGCAGGGAGTGTGCCTGCTTCCAGTGGATGCAAGGACAACACATGGCCATGGCAGGGCTTGGTCTGGTACCTGCTGTTCAGGACAGCCTGTTATCCTGACCTGCTCCCTTAAATGGGACTCTTTGAGTCCCATTCTGTCGTCAGTCCTACCTGTCCTTCCAGCCAGAACTACTTAAGTGGTGCCCACCTTCCTCCCACACATGCTCGCTCATTGTTATACTGGCTCCAGCCCCCTCACCTCCATACCTTTTCTTTTGCTCCCTGCTTTTCCAGCGGCCTTCCCGAACAACAGGGCGCACTGGACTTGGCGACCCAGGGGTTTCCTTAACCAGCCCCCGGCAGCCTCTCAAATCTCCCATTACCACTCCACCGCTTCACTCTGCAAGAGCCCCATTCCTCTCTCCGGCCCGTCACTCCCACCTAGGAACCTTTCCCTCCTTTCCCTCCGTTAGCAGCATCTCCCCTCTCCCCGCATTTCCCAGGCGGCCCCTCCCCTTTCACCCTCCGGGGGTAACAGCCATCCCCTCCCACACACCTCCTGCGGACTCACCGCCTCTCACCTCCGCCTCGGGTCTGTTCCTCCCCGGCTCCCCCTGCGCTTCCCCACCCTCCCGGTCCAGTACCTTCTTCATGATGCCCGTCTTCCTCTTGCTGAAGGTCGTGTAGCGCCGCAGCTTGTTGTCGATGAACTCCATCTTGATCTTCACGCGGCCCCGAGTCTTCTTACCCGGCTTGGCCCCGCTCACCGCGCCGCTCACCGGCCCGTAGCCCCCGGTGGCCGCCGCCACCGCCTCGGGCCCACTGACGACCATGCCGATCTCCATCTCGCTCAGGCTTCGCTTCAGGCCGCGCCGCTCCGCGCCCAGCTCCTCCTCCTCGCCCGACTCCGAGTCGCCCTCGCTGCCGCTGTAGTGGGCCCCTGCGGTGGGCGCCGGGGTGGTTGTCGCTGCTACTGCAGCTTCCCGCTCGAAGCGACCCGGCCCGAGCCCCGCGCCGTTCCCGGGGACCCGGCCCCCGTTAGCCCCGCGAGTGCCGCCGCCGCCGCCACCCGGCCGCCCCGTCGGGGTCCGGCTTAGGCTGCCCCCCAGGGCTGAGCCCCGGCCCAGCGCCGCCGCGGCCCCAGCTTGGCTCGGTAACATGGCGCTCAATGCAGGAAGACAGACGGGCAGTCAGCGAGGAATAGGAGCCGCCGCCGCCGCCATCGGCTTCCTGGCTCAACCCGGCGACTTCGATGCTGCTAGTGCCGCTATCGCTGCCGCCGCCGCCGCCGCGAACCCGGGGCCCCTGCACGCCCGGGCCGACCTGGGCCCTCACTTTCCTGCCCCTGTGGCCCGGGTTGCCCCAGGCTGCGCGGAGCGCCCCCTGTCCGTATGCTACGGCGGCGCGCCCGGCGGCCGTCAGCGTCCCCCCGGGGGCAGAGGCTGCTGGCCGCGGCGGGGACGGCGGGTGGAGGGGGCCGGGACCACGAGCAGGCGGCGAGGGATCCCCCGACCCTTCCCCCATATAAAGAGATACAATGTTTCCTTTTATGGCGAGGCCGCTCCTTATATGGTGAGCCCCTGCGTCTCCGCCCCATTGGTCCGCCGTTCCCTCAACTCCTCTCTCCATTGGCCCACAGGGGGCGCCTATTTGCATAGACATACCGAACTCGTTGCAGTCATCCCGCGTCAGACGGCGATTCCAAAAGGGGAGGAGCTAACGCCTCTTAAAGGAACAAGAGAGGCGGTACCACTCCGCCTCCCTGGCCAGAAAATGGTAGAATTAGAAGAGACCTAAGGAGAGGACTCCTGTGAGGGGACTGAAGCGCAGTCTTGCGGAGGACAGGGAGCATCGCTGGGAGCTCGGCATTGGAAGGGCTGGAAGCAACCACTGGGGTAGTTGCTGAGTGGATTGTGCGGGCTGCAGTCAATGATAAAATACAGCCCAAATTCCAGGGGAGTGCAGGGAATGGAGCACCTACCCACTCCTTCCTGAGGGAGGCAAAGTTACTGACCGAGTAACGGGGGCTTGGGTCCGCCCCTCGGCTCCAGCCCTTCCCCTGCCCCCGATTTCCTTTCCCTTTCCCTCTCTTCAAGGACACGATACTTTCCCACCAGGCCGGCTCCCCCGTCCTCATTCATCATCCTCGATTCTGGGAAGGCCTTTCGCAGACGTACATCTGGAAAAGGCCAGAGAGACCATCGGCCTCCCCATCCCAATCGGGGGAAGGGAGGAGAGATGATTAGTGAAGACTTCCAGCTGCGGGCTGTTCCAGCTGCGGGCTGGCCTGGGGAGGAGGTGGTCCCAGGGATTACCGCCCCCCACCCCACCCCAAATCCATGCAAAACCCTGGGGAAAAGTGTAGCCGGGCATAAACTATAAGCAAGCAAGCGCAAACGCACACGTGCATACATACACAGGCAAACGCGCGCGCACCCTTCTCTAGAAAGCCAAGGAAAGCCCATAGGAGAAACAAAACTAGGATGCTGCACAAGCCAGGTGCAGGGTCCCGGTCTGGGTCTGAGCTCCAAGTCAGTGAAAATAACCTGGGCTTTTCTGTTACAGAAATTATTCAACTTTGGAACCTGCTTCTTCCTAGCCCTGTGCTGGAAACAAGTGTTTGACCTCTCCAAACTCCATATTCCTAATTGTTGGTACCCATCCCATGAGGTTCCTAATGCAGATTAAATGAGATAAAGACTAAAGCGCAGAGTAACTGGTCAGTGAATAGTACCTGAGACAATCCCCTCATCCCTGGGATAAGCATCCTCTTGTGTTTAATAGTATGAAAGAGGGTGAAGATTCCTACCTTAAAAGTTGTTGGAAAGATTAAGTGGTAGTGAAATCAATTTAGTGTACTGCAGTCAGCATATAAAATAAATGGGTATCACAAAAAGCAAGGGTAAATATTGTTGCATAAAACTCGTTTGCATTATTTTTAGGTGAACCATATAAAATTTCCATTTTATAGGTAGAGGGTGGGGTAGTGTAGATTTCATATGGTTCAATGAGTGTGTGTGCTGGATGACAATGTCAACTGCATATTTTACTGTGAGTCACAATCAGAAGACAGAAATACTGAAAGTATGTTCAAGTGGTTTGTGATATAGTGTGTATATATATACATACATTCCTATATTAAAACATGAGCTCATTCATCAAACCCTAAATACAGAAATTAAGAGCCCTCCTCTTCCCCATTTCCAAACATTTTTTAGAGTTTATTTCTTACCCTAATTTAGTCCACACAACAGGTAAACATATGGAATGTGTTAGCTCAAGAGCAAGAACAGGTCAAATAGATAGATTCCAGAAGGATTTCAGGGGCCACAGATGTGACTTGTCTGAGCAGCAGTCTTACAACCACAGCCCTGGGATCCATTCCTGCCTAGCTTCTAAAGACTTTTATGTACAGGACCCGTAATTTAGACACGCTCAGCAGTGGCACCCCAGGAAGTAGCCTGCATCCACAGGGTAGAGGAGTTCTCAGCTTCCCTTTCTCTGATTTCACTCAACCCGAGCCATTGCACCCAAGTGTTAGTGCCAATGCTCCTTTACCTGCTTGGGATGCCTTCATCTTCACAGCCCTTTGCCATCACTGGGCAGGCAGGAGGGGGAGGGACCTATACCCACCGTGTAGTAGATTACTACAGGTTCAGGAGCCAAAATTGTTGGATGTGGATAAAGTCAAAATCAGAAACTAGTTCACAGATATGTTTGTTTGTTTTTAAGATTTACTTTGTTTTTTGAGAGAACGTGAGAGCGACGGAGACAGACAGAAGAGGGGAGGGCCCAGAGCAGTCTCCATAGTTGCACGTCATCAGTTTTCTGACAGTTTTGTTCCACACAGGCGGATGTGTGGCCACACAAGGTGGAATTGAACTTGGGGCCTCCCTCATGAGAGGTGAGAACCTTCGCTGCCATCCTGGCAGTTACCAGCTGTGCACCACAAATTCAGCATGTTGGGTTTACATGGGCTGGGGCCGTGACTGGAACCCCAGACCTCGCGGTTGCAAGGCAAGAGCTCAACCTGTTGAGCTATCCTGGCATCCCTCATATAATATTTTTAAATCAAGAGATTTTACATAAAAATCTGGATATCCAACCTCTCTCAAAAAATTGGTATTTTTATTAACTCCAGGCCCATGTGCCCACAGGAGCTACAGCCTAGAGCTGAGTTGAATGGTGGTCACAGAAGCATCTACATCTGCTTTCAGGTTCTCACGCCTCCCTAGAGCCCACTGAGCTCAGATAAGACCCCTGCCTGGCCTCTCTGGAATGTGGGTTTGGTGCTTCTCAGATAAGCCTGAATCACAGTCCTCCCCTGGAAGATGGGAGCTCACATCCACCCACAACCACGAAGGACCTCCAGAAGGGCATCAGAATTTCAGTCAGATCCCCTCACACTACATCATTCCCACTCTCAACTTTATTTCTTCCTCCTGATTTGTATTACCTAAATAATATCAGAACAATTAAGGATTGCTTTAAAAACTTACGACCAAAAGAATTACTAGGGGAAGCCGGGATGGCTCAGTGGGTTAAGCGCTCACTTTGCAGCGCCAGGGACCGAGGATCGAATCCCGGCCCCAGCCCCAGCCCATGTGGACCCATATGCTGAACTGGGGAGTGCCCCCAGTTCAATTCTCTCTCTGTCTCTGTATCTCTCTCTCTCTCTCTCTCTCTCTCTCTCTGTCAAAAACAATAAAAAAAAAGAAAAAAAGAAAAGAATTACTAACACTCTGAAACTATTCTCATTTGGGGTTAAAATTTATGCAGTTATTCTTAACTTCACAAAGAAGAAAAGAACTCTCATAGAATTGTACACCTGGAACCTATGTAATTTTTACCAACCAATTTTACCCCAATAAATTTAAGGATAAATTTTAAAATTAAATTTAAAAAAAGAGCTCAACTGTGAATGGAGGGAATGGAAAAGTGGTCATGAATCAGTGTGCATAGGAAAAGTCTGGAAAGCCATGCGCAGACACTGATAATGGTAAGCAACCACCGGAGAGGGGCTTGGGGACTTAAGGAATACGTTCTTTTTTTATTGTTTTTGACAGAGAAAGAGAGAGAGAGAACTGACCTGAGGGAACTCCCCAGTTCAGCATATGGGTCCACACGGGCCGGGGCTGGGATTCGATCCTCAGTCCCCGGTGCTGCAAAGTGAGCGCTTAACCCACTGAGCCATCCTGGCCTCCCCCATTCTTTTCTTTATACAAGTCTGTGCCATTTGACTTCTTCTGTGATCACCATTACTTCCATACACTTTCTTTTTCTCTTAAAATTAAGCAAAGCTAGAAACAGAGCAGAGGTAAAATAAATGGGTCTTGGTCATGGGCTGCACAGGGAGGGGGACACACAGAGACGAGGACTCGTGGTGGATTGAGATTTTGAATGAGGGTAACTGTCCTCCAAACACTGATACCGCTAATGGAAAGAGGGAACTCGGCTAGAGGACCAGAGAGAAGGACCAGTGTCTGCCAGTTATTCCTGTCCAAGCCCCACCAGACTCCATGAAGGCACATGGTCCCTTCTGATACACGAGGGAAGATGGGACATCATTCATGGGCAATAGCAGAGAATGAGCATCAGAAGCAAGTTGTAAAAAAGGCTTCTTTATTGAGAGCAGCAAGTGTAAAAAAAACCCAAAACAAACAAACAACAACAACAACAATAAAAGTATAAGGAAGGGGTGGACCCCCCTCCCCATCTCCTCCAGGGCCCACCCCTCCCTCCCATACCCACCCACCCCACTCTGCAAGTACATACAAAAGCTGCCCATGGTGCATACAAAAAGGGCACATTATATAGTGTCAAAAGCTCCTGAAAACTCCTTCATCTGCCAGGCACTTAGTATGAGGAAAGGAAGAACGGGTGGGGAGGAGGCATGGGGCTGGGTCAGAGTGCACAAGTCCATGCAGGGAGGATACATTGGCTGTGTCCTCCACGATCCTGGCACAGACCCTGAGGTGGGCCTCATGGGCCAGAACAACCCAGGAATTTGAGTATACTTAGATATTCCTCAAACCCAGCTCATCTTCAGCCTTGCCCTCCCTGGGCAAAGTTGGCAGATGAGTGGCAGAACTGGACCTGGTCAAGGGGAAGAAGCCCAGGCCAGAAACTGGGGTTACCTGAGGCATCCACACTGTCCCTGATGGGGGAAGGGGTGGCAGAGAAAGCTGCCCAGCCCAAGGCTCTAGTCACCCGGGCTGGGTCCTCCCCAAGGGGTTGAGAGTGAGAAAGAGGAGGAAAGCCCAGGCCCTGCCCAGACCTCAGCAGTGCCTGTGGTGCCAGGGCGGGGTCCCGAGGGCCAAGGAGGACAGGGAGCCTGCCCATCATGCTGCAGGTACCCCTTGAGGTCCTCCCCGGCCCACGCCATCCTGGGGCACAGCCTGCCTGGGCTCCCTCCTCATGGCTTGCTGTCTGCGGGACTGTCTCCCAGGGTGTTGGCGATCTCACTGAAGGAGGGTCGATCCTTGGGGCTGATGGCCCAACAGCGCTGCATCAACCGATAGAGCTTGGAAGGGCAGCCCTCAGGCTGTGGGAGTTTGGCCTTCCCAGCCTGCAAGTCTGCAGATAGATACTAGTCAAAACTTTTAACCTGTCCAATATGCTGTGGAGCCTGAAGTTACCATAAACAGCCACATGAGGGCGACTTAGGGTGGGGGGATTAGTGGCCAGTGGTGGGTATTCACGACTCAGTGAATAATACTGAAGAATCTTGCAACCAAGTAGGATAACTCCTCTGACCCCAGCTCTCTTGGCCTGGTGGGCGCAGGGTCCCCACAGCACAGGAGGCTGTCAACGCATGGGGGCAAGGGCTATTTACCAACTAGTATGAAAGTTTTGCAGTATTTCAACTGGAGTGGCCATATCTGTGTATCTGCTAATACCAGCCCTGAGAGGGGAGACAGGCTGAGTCAGCCCTAGGACCTTGAGCAAATCCTCCATGTGGAGAACATCAGGAATCATCCCTTGGAAACACAACTGCCTACCTGCCAGGACTTCATCGTCGGCCTGCCCACCGTGAGGCATCTCTCCATGGGTGAACACTTCCCACATCAGCACTCCGAAGGCCCAGACATCAGACTTGGTGGAGAAGTCACCCTCCAGGATGGCCTCAGGGGACATCCAGCGCAGCGGAACCCAAGCCTGGCGGAAGTGGTAGTACTCACTGCAGAAGAAAATCACACAGGGGGGTGGGAATGGAGACTCTGTGGCTCACAGAGCGGGGTGAAGTGAGGGACATGGCCTGGGACCCTAACCTCAAACCAGGTCTGGGTCTCATACCCAAGCTAGAACCCAACTTTTCTACATCTGGGCACTCAGAGAAACTAACATTTATGCTGTGCATGGAGGTACTGGATGAAATTTGGAGGCATCCACGTGTGGTTTGATGGTTAAAAGTTTGGCTCAGAATCAAACTTTGGGGGGGAGGTGGGAGTGGGCACTAGATATAAGGTGATGGAAGGGGAGCTGATACTGAGTGATGGGCACATAATACGATGCATGAATGATGTGAGGTGGACTTGTACATCTGTAAACTGTCTAATTGTTACCAACCAATGTAACCTCATCAAATTTAACAATAAATTAAAAAAAAAAAAAAAAAAGAATAGTCCGACAAGAAAAAAAAAAGAATCAAATTTTGCCTAGATGTTACTATAAAAAAAAATGCTAATAATCATACATCCAGTATTGGTTTTAAAAATGTGAAAAAGGGGGAAGCCGGGATGGCTCAGTGGGTTAGGCGCTCACTTTGCAGCCCCGGGGACTGAGGATCGAATCCTGGCCCAGGCCTGTGCGGACCCATATGCTGAACTGGGGAGTGCCCCCAATTCAGTTCTCACCGGGGTGAAGACCCCTGCCCAGTTCCTGCCCTGTGAAGCCCCGCCCACCTGTGGAATGAAACTATGTGGAAAAACCAATGATGTGCAACTGTGGAGACTGTTCTGGGCCCTCCCCCTTCTCTGTCTCTGACTGTATCTCTCTCTCTCTGTCAAAAACAATAAATAAATCTTTAAAAAAAAAAATGTGAAAAAGGAGAACGCGTTAGATGGAAAGCAAATTTTAAAAACTTTACTAGTGATAACTCAATCATGACTAAAGCTACAGTCAGATGAAGGGAGGTGACTCAGAACTGGGGTGACGCGAGGGAAGTTTCTGGAGGCAGTATGTAGTACGTGTAGGCATTCCAGAGCAACCTCTAGCAGTGGGTGCTGAGCTTTAGTCTTAGGCTTCAAAGTAGTAATTACTGAATTCAGGAAGTTACAGAGGGAACTATACGAAGTTAAATTATATATAAACTTAAAAATATGACTAGTTTTTAAGAAGGGCTTATAATGTTTTGTCACTAGAGAAAATGCATAAATGGCAAGGACCTGTGACAGACTGGCTAGGACACCCGCAGCACCTTTGGGGGAGGATGAGAAGCTCTGACCCCTACTGGGCCCTCAAACTTTGCACCAAGCAGACACTAAGCTTTTCCTAGACCCCCAAACAGCATCTGCCCTCTGTCCCCGGCCCCGCCCACCCATGTCCTTCTACCTGTTGTACACGTCCTTGCTGAGCCCCAGGGACGACACCTTCACCTGTCTCTGGGCGCTGACCAGGCAGTTGCGAGCAGCTAGGTCCTTGTGCACAAAGCGGTTGTTGGACAGGTGCTCCATGCCCAGGACCACCTGGGTGCACAGGGCCACCTGGAATGAGAAAGAGCACCCACGTCTGGGGGATTGAGGTGACCACCCCTGACATAAACTTTGGTGGGGTCTCAATGCCATTGGTGTGATGCTTAGGAAGCCCAAAAGCAAAGGCGCAACAACCTCCGTTTCATTTTCTGTGAAATGGGGATGATAATAGTCCCCGCCTCGCTGGGTTGTTAGAAGAAGGGAATTAAATTAAACTCATGGAGCCAATAGGACACACAGAAGAAGGTAGATGAGTGTGTGGCACACAGTTGTAGGAAGAACACATAGCAAGTAACCAGTGGCTGAGTGAAAAATTACTGGTCAGTAATCATAGCTTACATCTTTATGGAGTGTTCTTTTTCCTTTTTCCTTCAAAATTACATATGTTCTACAAGTTGTACCGTATTTTCTGGCGTATAAGACGACCCCCTAATTTTACAGTTAAAACATAGGTTTAGGCCTATATTCGCTGTATAAGACTACGTATATAAAAAACCAAAAACAAAACATAAAATATATATGTAAAATTTGTGTGCATGTGTGCACAAGCACACAAGCAGGCGCGTGCACACACACACACACAGAACACAAACTAGCTGCCTCTAAAGTGGGGAGCTGGGGCTAGAGAAAGGTAGGAAAACTTGATTTATATTCTTTTAAGGGAAACCTGGGATGGCTCAGTGGGTTAGGCGCTCACTTTGCAGCCTCGGGGACCGAAGATCAAATCCTGGCCCCAGCCCGAGTGGACCCATATGCTGAACTGGGGAGTGCCCACAGTTCAGTTCTCACCAGGGTGAAGACCCCAGCCCAGTTCCTGTCCTGTGCAGTCCCGCGTCCCACCTGTGGAATGAAACTATGGGGAAAAACCAATGATGTGCAACTATGGAGACTGTTCTGGGCCCTCCCCCTTCTCTTTGTCTCCCTCTCTCTTTCTCTCTGTCAAGAACAATAAAAGTAAATCTTTAAAAATATGTTCTTCTAATTGTGAACTACGTATAAAAAATATCAACTATATGAATATCCTTTCACAAATGATAAAACTCACACCTGTTAAGTGACTAAGTTAAAAGCAAAACCAACAATGCTTGTACCTCAGAAACTCCTAAGGGCTCCTTTCTCATCATACGTTCTCCCTGCCCTCCAGAGGCAATCACGATCCTAACTTTATGATGAAAACTTTTTGGCTGTTCTTTCTAGTTTTACCACTTACACATATGTTCCTAAACAACATAATGCAATTCTGGAACCAGATATGTCTGGAAGCATACAAAATGTATATACTCTTGTGCCTGATTCTTTTGCTCAGCATTGTGAGAGGTATCCTTTTTTATTCTTTTTTTTTTGGGGGGGGAGGGGTACCATTGTACTTAGTTCTTATCCTGAATATACCATAATTTATTCATTCTAATGCCAATGAATATTTGCTTTTTGGTTTTTTTTTTTCAATTTGGGGCTATTAAAAACAATGCTGCTATGACTGTTCTTATGGGTACACATATGTATGAGTCTCTTTAAGATGCATGGGTGTGTGTCATGGACTATGAGTATCTCTAGCTATACAAAATAATGTCAAATCGTTTTCCAAAGGGTAAGAAAGTTAAGGGTATTTTTCACTGAAACCCTTTTTTCGATTGAGCCATATGAATATGTTATATAGAATACCTTAAATGTAATTATACGTAAGTTATATTAGAATTTTTCAAGTATATATCAATGCACTGAACAATAGTGTCTACTGTACACCATACACAGTTGAGTGTAGGCAGGGCTCCTGGTGAGAGGGCAGTCTAGAAGGGAGACAAGAAATGTCCTGGCAGAAGACTGCCACCACCAGGGAGAAAGTGGTCCCTGACAAATAGGTGAAACTAACATCAAGAGAGTGCTTATAGAAACCCATGCATGGCCCTGTGATCTCTACCACAATTACTCAACCCTGCCATTGCAGCATGGAAGCAACCAGAAAAAAAATGAGTAAATGTGCTGAAATCTGAATGCCATCAATTTTTAAAAATAATTTTTAGGGGAAGCCGGGATGGCTCAGAGGGTTAAATGCTCGCTTTGCAGCCCCGGGGACCGAGGATCGAATCCCAGCCCAGCCCATGCAGACCCATATGCTGAACTGGGGAGTGCACCCAGTTCAGTTCTCACTGGGTGAGACCCCAGCCCAGTTCCTGCCCTGTGCAGCCCTGCACCCACCTGTGCAATGAAACTATGTGGAAAAACCAATGATGTGCAACTATGGAGACTGTTCTGGGCCCTCCCCCTTCTCTCTGTCTCTGTATCTCTCTCTCTCTCTCTCTGTCAAAAACAATAAAAAATCTTTAGAAAATATTAATTTTTAAAAAGATGTATTTTACTGTTTGAGAGAAAGCGAGGGTGAGAAAGAGAGAGAAATGGGAGGGAGGGCCCAGAGCAGTCTCCATAGTTGGACATCATTAGCTGTGACATGGTTTCATTGCATACAGGTGGACATGGGGCTGCATGGGGCAGGTACTGAACCAGGGGCCTCTCACATGCAAGGTGAGAACCTGGGATTCGATCCCTGGACTTTGTAATTGCAAGGCAAGCCCCCTGAATGCCATCAATTCTTATGTAAAAATTTGTCACAAATTCTTCTTTTTGATATTTTAAAACCAACTATTTAAAAATGTAAAACTCAATCTTAGTTCATGGGCCATACAAAGCAAGCAGCAGGCCAGATCTGACCTCTGGGTCACAGTTTGCTGACCCCTAACCTGAGGCCACACTTGTCCACCCCTTCTTGCTTCTCCGCCCTCCCCGTACCCTGGCCCAGCCTGTCCTCCGCCCAATCTCTTTTCCCTTGCTCATCATCTCCCAGGGAGTGGGCCACTCCCTTGTTTGGGATTTGGTCACCTCCTCACAGAGGCCTTACTGCTGGTTGTATCTAAGAGAGCTTCTTCCTTCCCCATCCTGCTATCCTGCTTTATGTTGTTATTTCATAGCTCTTGTCACTCCCTAAATGTATTAATAGTCTACCGTTTACTTCTTTGTTGTTCCTTCTCTCCAGCCAGAATGCTGTCTATACGAGGACAAGGAATGTATATGCTCCCTTGTCCACTGTTGTGTCTCCAGGGTCTAGAACCATTTATGGTATATAAAAGATGATAAAAAAAATGCTTGCAATAAAAATGGAATATATGAATGACTTGAATTGAATGCAAATGCTGGTGGTTAAAATTTTTTAAAAGTCTGAAACCAGACTATTTTAATATGTTATCTACCTTTAATACATAATCGCTACCATTGTCACATTTCTAAATTTTGGATTTATCCTGAGAAGACAATAAGCGTTGTATTTTTAGTATTTTTAGTGGAACATTAAAAGGCAGCAGGTGGTTTTCTGGTGACAGGTGTCTTTCTCTTTCTCTCAATTTTTTTTTTTTTTTTAAAGATTTATTTTATTGATTTTTGACAGAGAGAAACAGAGACAGAGAGAGACAGAGAGAAGTGGGAGGGCCCAGAGCAGTCTTCATAGTTGACATTAGTTTTCCATATAGTTTCACTCTACAGGTGGGCACAGGGCTGCACAGGGCAGGAACTGGGCCGGGAGCCTCCCACATAGGCCCCGGCAAGAACTGAACTGGGGGCACACCCCAGTTCAGCATGTGGGTCCGCATGGGCTGGGGCTGGGATTCGATCCTCGGTCCCCGGGCTTCAAAGCGAGCACTTAACCCACTGAGCCATCCCAGCTTTCCCACTTTCTCTCAATTTTAATAGCCAAAGTTGTTGTGACCAAAAGAACTTGGGAAGATGATAAGACTAGGTTTTGCTTGTTCTATCTGCCTTCTGTGAGCTGGTGTTGAGGCAAGAGGAGGCGGCCCAGGGACACATGTTCATAGAGTTCAAGACACAGTCTCCTGCGTCACCCAGTAATTTCTTTTTTTTTTTTTATCTTTTCACATTTATAGAGAGAAATTATCTTTTTGTCTTCAGTGCATATTTATTTCTATTTTACTTTTTGACAGATAGAGAGAGAGACAGAGACAGAGACAGTTAGAGAACCGAACTGTGGGAACTCCCCAGTTCAGCATGTGGGTCCTGCCTGGGCCGGAGCCGGGATTCGATCCTCGGTC
>PVKE010002508.1:0-31647 GCA_004027555.1 Craseonycteris thonglongyai | reverse complement strand
GTAATTTCTTTAAGTTGAAAAATACACAACTTTGCCCTTGGAGTCAGAATAGTGGTCATCTAGAGGCTGCCCCCTTATCCCCCCACCCAAAAGCGTTATCTTTTCTGAAACAAATAACTCAAAGGTGGGAGGTTACATTTCTTCCTTTCCTTTTACAAGGTGGTAATCTCTTAGCTGCCTATGGAAATAAGGATGCTTTGAAAGAGGAGCTTTGCACATTGTAAACTTTTCCCTCAGGGGAAAGTCAGTCAGTCATCCTTAACACTACTTGAAGTTAAAATTTCTTTTCTATTTTTTTTAAACTTTTGTGAACAAAGTAGGAAGTGAACTTCTCTGCATTTATTAGAAAGTACTACCTTGGGGGAAGCTGGGATGGCTCAGTGGATTAAGTAAGCACTTGCTTTGCAGCCCCAGGGCCTCAGGATCAAATCACGGCCCCTGTGTGGACAGGTAGGAATGTGACTGGCTAGAGGAAAGGGCAAGACTGGAGACAAGCACAAGGGTGAAACTCTTCCCTGTATAACTTTTTGGCTTTTCAATCAGAAATTGTATTCGCTACCCAAAAATGTAAAATAAAAAAATATTTTCCAAAATTGGCCTTTGCTCTTTCTTCTAGTATTTCCTTTTTTTTTTTTGAGGGAGATAAAACTATTACCGGTATGGTAAAATGCACAACATAAGGGAAACATATCCCTACTGACCTATCTCAAAAAAACAAGAAAAATCTGAGTAAACAATCTAATATCAGATCTTAAAGAACTAGAAAAAGAACAAAAAACACCCAAAGTCAGCAGAAGAAAGGAAATACTAAAAATTAAAATAGAACTAAATGATATAAAGAATAGAAAAACAATAGAAAAAAAATTAATGCAACAAAGAGCTGGTTCTTTGAAAAAATTAATAACATTGACAACCCAGTGGGCTAGGCTCACCAAGGGAAAAAGAGAAAACACACAAATAATCCAAATTAGAAATGAAAGAGGGGAAATTACAACTGATACCACAGAAATACAAAGGACCATACAAGAATGCTATGAAGGCCTATATGCCACCAAATTTTGCAACCAAGAAGAAATGGACAAGTTTTTAGAAACATATAGTCTACCTAGACTGAATCAAGAAGAACTGGATCATCTAAACAGACCCAATCAACAGTAAAGAAATTGAAACAATCATACAAAACCTCCCCAAAAGCAAGAGGCCAGGATCAGATTGTTTCACTAATGAGTTTTACCAGGCATTCAAAGAGAAACTAACACCTATCCTCCTCAAACTTTTCCAAAAAAATTGAAGAAGAGGCAACACTTCCCAACTCATTCTATGAGGCCAACATTACGCTAATACCAAAGTCTGGCAAGAACATCACAAAAAAAGAAAACTATAGACCAATATCTCTAATGAACACCGATGCAAAAATCCTAAACAAAACACTAGCAAACAGAATACAACAATGCATTAAAAAGATTATATATCACAATCAAGTGGGATTCATCCCAGGGGTACAAGGATGGTTCAACATACACAAATCAATCAATATGATACACCACATAAAATAAAACATAAATACCATATGATTACATCAATTGATGCAGAAAAAGCATTCAACAAGATACAATATCCATTTATAATTGAAACACTTAATAGAATGAGTATAGAAGGAAAGTATCTCAACATAATAAAGGCCATATATGACAAACTCTTAGCGAATGTCATACTGAATGGAGAAAAACTAAAACCTTTTCTTCTAAAATCAGGACCAAGACAGGGATGTACCCTGTCACCACTGCTATTCAACATAGTGCTGGAAGATCTAGCCAGAGCCATCAGGCAGAAGAAAGAAATAAAAGACATCCAAATTGGAAGTGAAGAAGTTAAACTATCACATCTTGCAGATAACATGATCCTTCATATAGAAAACCCTAAAGACTCCACCAGAAAACTATTGCAAATAATAAATGAATACAGTAAAGTTGCAGGACACAAAATTAATGTACAAAAATCCACAACATTTTTATATGCAAACAATGAAACTTCAGAAAACAAAATGAGAAAAACGATACTGTTTGCAATCAAAACAAAAAGAATAAAATACTTAGGAATAAACAAAGAACGTGAAGGAGTTATACACAAAAAACTGTAAGACACTATTAAAAGAAATTGAAGACACAAAGAAATGGAAAGATATTCTGTGTTCATGGATTGGAAGAATCAACATAATTAAAATGGCCATATTATCCAAAGCAATATACAGATTTCATGCAATCCCAATCAAAATCCCACAGACTTTTTGAGAAATAGATATTAAAAATCATCAGATTCATATGCAACCAGAAAGACTCCGAATCACCAAAGCAATCCTCCGAATAAAGAATAAGGATGGAGGCATCATGCTCCCCAACTTCAGTCTATACTACAAAGTGTCAATAATCAAAACAGATTGGTATTGGCAGAAAAACAGACAGACAGACCAATGGAACAGAACTGAAAACCCAGAAATAAACCCACATATATATGAACAGATAATATTTGACAAAGGAGCAAAAAATATACAATGGAGAAAAGAAAGCCTCTTCAGTAAATGGTGCTGAGAAAATTGGAAAACCACATCCAAAAGAATGAATCTGGATTGTGAACTGTCACCATATACCAAAATTAATTCAAAGTGGATTAAAGACCTCCACATAAGACCCAAAACAATAAACTGCATAGAAGAAAGCATCGGCACTAAACTTATAGACCTTGGGCTCAGAGAGCACTTTATGAACTTGACCCCAAAGGCAAGGGAAGTAAAAGCAAAAATAAATGAATGGAACTATATCAAACTAAAAAGCTTCTGCACAGCAAAGGAAACCGTCAACAAAGCAAAATGGAAACCAACTAATGGGAGAAAATATTTGCAAACAATGCCTCTGATAAGGGGCTAATATCTAAAACATATAAAGAGCTCATACAACTCAACAACTAAAAAACAAACGATCCAATTAAAAAATGGGCAGAAGACCTAAACAGACACTTCTCCCCTGAAGACATAAAAACAGCCAACAGATACATGAAAAAATGCTCAACATCCCTAGCAATTAGGGAGATGCAAATTAAAACCACAATGAGATACCACCTTACACCTGTTAGAATGGCTATAATCAACAAGACAAGGAAAAACAAGTGCTGGAGAGGCTGTGGAGAAAAAGGAACCCTCATACACTGCTGGTGGGAATGTAAACTGGTACAACCACTATGGAAGGCTGTATGGAGATTCCTCAAAAAACTAGGAATGGAATTACCCTTATGACCTGGCAATCCCTCCCCTCAGTATCTACCCCAAAATATTGAAAACCTTAATTTGCAAAGATATATGTACCCCAATGTTCATCGCAGCACTGTTCATGGTGGCCAAGTCATGGAAATAACCAAAGTATCCTTTGATAGATGACTGGATAAAGAAGTTGTGGTACATTTACACAATGGAGTACTCCTCAGCAATAAGAAAAGATGAAATACAGCCATTTGTGACAACATGAACAGTCTTGAAAACATCTTATTAAGCAAAATAAGTCAGACTGAAAGAATCAAGAAACATATGACCTCACTTATAGGCGGAATATAAAACTGAAAGTAACAAAGAAACATAGACTCAAGGACACAGTCAATAGTTCAGTGGTTACTTGAGGGTAAGGGGGGAGGTGGGTGGAAGAGCTGGGAGGGGGTGTAGAAAGGGGGCATCAAATATATGTTGATGGAAAGAGAGCTGATTCTGGATGGTGAGCACATGATGCATTGCATAGAAAATGGTATGTAAAATTGCACACCTGGAAACTATGTAATTGTTACCAACTAATAAATTTAACAATAAAAATAAATTAAAAAACCAAACTGATGACAAAAAAAATACACAACATAAAATTTATTAATCATTTTTTTTATTATTGTTTTTGACAGAGAGAGAGAGAGAGAGAGAGAGAGAGAGAGAACTGAACTGGGGGAATTCCCCAGTTCCGCACATGGGCCCGCATGGGCCGGGCCGGGATTTGATCCTCAGTCCCCGGCGCTGCAAAGTGAGCGCTTAACCCACTGAGCCATCCTGGCTTCCCTATTAATCATTTTTAAGAGTGCTATTCAGTGGCATTAAGTACATTCATAAGGCTGTGCAACCACCACCAATATCTACTTCCAGAACTTTTCCATCACCCCAAACAGAAGCCCTGATTAAAGGATAACTTTTCCCTCACAGCTGCTGGTAACCTCTATTCTGTTTTCTGTCTATGAATTTGGTTATTTGAGGTACCTCATTGACTGAAATCCTACAATATTTGTCCTTTTGTGTCTTATTTCACTCAGCATTAATGTTTGCAAGGATCTTGCATGTTGTAGCATGTACAGTATTTCATTCCTTTTTATGGCTGAATAATAATCCACTGCACATATACCACATTTTGCTTATTATTCATCTATTCATAGCCATTTGGGTTGTTTCTACTCTTTGGCTATTATAACTCAGACTGCTTTCTTAATAGCATTAAAAAAAAAAAAAGACTCATGGCCTGTTTGCCTCTGTCACCTTATCCAAAACGTGAGACCAGATAAGGGACACACAGGGCCTATAGCATTTCTTTATATTTAAAAACAAGGCAAACAGAAATGCAAAGAGATCCCTGTGATTTGTGAAGCATTATTTAACAAGTTACAGGCCAGCTGTGTGTTTCTCCTAGCATAAGGACACCTTCTCAGGATCCATAGGAGAGAAATCGTCCATCACATACGGTAATGCAATCACAGAAGCATGAAGATAAGAGTGTAGCCAAAAACCAGTATCACTGGTGATCAAGGAAATATAAACCAAGACCCAATGTAACATCATTTGATATGTATCTGATCACAAAAGGTCAGAAGTCTGCCTCCAACTTATCTTTGATGATTCAGAAAAAAAGCACAAGAATTGATGTTACAAAACAGTCATGGGGATGTAAAGTATAGCATAGAGAATCTAATCAATAATGTTCCGGGGAAGCTGGGATGGCTCAGCGGGTTAAGTGCTTGTTTTGCAGCCCTGGGGACCAAGGATCAAATCCCAGCCCTGGCCCATGCGGACCCATATGCTGAACTGAGTTGTGCTTCCCATGAGGGAGGCCCCCAGTTCGGTTCTTGCCCCCAAGTTGGGCCCCTGCAGGGGCTCGAGGGGGCATGCCTCCCATGCAGAAGGCCCCCAGCCCAGTTCCTGCCCTGCACAGCCCCCCACCCCGCCCACCTGTGTGGAATGAAACTACTATGTTAAAAAACTAATGATGTAAAACTATGGAGACTGCTCTGGGCCCTCTCCCTTCTCTCTGTCTCTCTCTGCCTCTGTCTCTCTGTTTCTGTCAACAACAATTTAAGGGAAAGCCAGGATGGCTTAGTGGGTTAGGCGCTCACTTTGCAGCCCTGGGGACCAAGGATCGAATCCCGGCCCCAACCCATGCAGACTCATATGCTGAACTGGGGAGAGCCCCCAGTTTGGTTCTCACTGGGATGAGACGCCGGCCCAGTTCCTGCCCTGTGCAGCCCCGTGCCCACCTGTGGAATGAAACTATGTGGAAAAACCAATGATGTGCAACTATGGAGACTGTTCTGGGCCCTACCCCTTCTCTCTGTCTCTATCTCTGTATCTCTCTCTCTCTCTCTCTCTGTCAAAAACAATAAATAAACCTTAAAAATAAATAAATAAATAAAACAATTTTAAAAATCTTAAAAAAAGAACACAGAGCCACTTCTCCAGAGACCAGGGACAGCCAGGATCCCACATACCTGACAGATCAACCAGCCACACCTTTCTGTCCTGCCCCCAGAGTCTGTGACATATAAGACAAGGAACGGTCATGGGGGAGGGCCCCAGCAGTATCTGCCTACCTGCCTGAGCTTTAATTGGTTTATGAGGTAACTTCACTGTCAGCTTGAAAGCAGAGTGACCAGGCACATGGATAAAGGTGGACCCACTGCAGAGAGCAGGGGAGGTAGCTGTGGGCAGGAAAGCGGGCGGGCCAAAGGAATCATCTGATGTGGATGGGGGCAGTAGGCAAGTTTTTGGCTCATCACTGCTTCAATCCGGCCTGCTCTACCATCGGGCTCCTGCCAGGTTTCTGTACCCAGAGCAACCCTCTACCCAGAAGGCAGGAGGAGAACAGGAAGAAAAAGCTGCACAGCCTATAGTATAAGTGAGTGAAAGTGTGAAAACCACAATGGGTAAAAACATGGGCACAAAAGAGTCTCCCACACTCAGAGGCTGAAGAAACACTCTCAGGGCCACACCCAGCCCAACAGGCCTCTGGACACTCAGGCAGCTGCCACTCCTCCAGGGAAGTGTTCCCTGCTGCCCATCCACCTCAGTGCTCCCCACACGGAGCTGACGCCCTGCTCCAATGGCCAGGGAGAAGCGCAACTCTTCTATATGATGGCAACATGGCAATACAAAGCCTCCTTCAGGCTATGTGATCTGGGCCTCATCACTTAAACCTCTCAAACCTCAGTTTGTTCATCCACAAAAATGGGGATAGTAACACATATTAAGAGGGTAATTGTGATCACCGAGATAACACATGTAAAGCACCTACCTTAGGGCCTGGCCCACAGGGAACACTCAATCAGTGGCACCTGTCACATGACTGCCCTTGCTCTGGCCCACCCTTGGGGACTTCTCCCTCCCTGTCCTCACCTTCTGCTTAGTGCTGAGGGGCTGTGACTTCAGTTTTTCATCCTTGCCCTTGGAAATCCTCAGGAACTGTTTGAGGTCTCCCTGAGGGAAAAGCCAAGAGTCTCTGTCAGGTCAACACCCAGCTATTCTGCTCAAAGCATCAAACCAAGCAGGTGCTCACAAGGTGCCTGCTCGGCAGGTGGCAAGAAACCCTGACCTGAATGTCCGCCCCAGCCTGGATGCCCCTCCCATGGAGAAAGTCCGGTGGGAACTAAAAAGTACACAGGAGATGCTGCTAGAAGCTCTCTCCATCAGAAAGAGTGGACTGTCCTATCTGCCCTCACAGGAGTCCCCTAACCTCAGGGAGCCAAGAGGAGACCACAGCCCCCACCTCCCTGTCCTCCAGGGGCTTGTTATGTAACTGATACAAACGAACAGGGGGGAACTCCAGCAGAAACCTACACAAAGCACTCACAGGCACTTGTAATGGGAAGATTAAGAACTACTCCTCCCCTTCCTGCCCACTACCCACAAACTGGGGGATTTGATAAGCAGCAGTTTGAGGGCCAAGGGGATTAGGCCCGGGTCAGCTGGGGAACAAAGAACAAGGGGTAGATCTGGGCATGGCAACTGGGGTGAAAAGAGAAGGCTGGTGACTAGGTTAACACTGGTGCCTCACATGAAACGGGATGCTGGGAAGAAAAGAAAGCCAGGTTCTAAATTTATTCTCAAGGGGTGACAAGCCCTGGGGAAAAATAAAAAAGACAAACCAAAGAAAACCAGAGTCAAAGATGATCTAGAAGGCATCCATGCAGTGTGCAGAGAAAAGCCGGGAAGAACGCGGAACCAACCCCCAGACACAGGGCTGGCAGACAGCAAAGATGGGCTGCTGGTCAAGGAAAGGCAGGTGTTGGAGAGCTGGGGGGTTGGCAGGAAGCTGACCATCTCAAGCAGGCCGAAGGTCTTGGCTGAGACCACATGGGACAAGGTCTCTGTGGTGGCCCCTCCACAACCCCCATTAGGGCACTCCAGGACCCTGCCAGCCACATACCAGATCCACGTACTCCAGCACCATGTAGTGGGGCTCAGCCTCCCGACACAGGCCCAGGAGCCGCACCACGTTGGCATGGTTCAGCTTCCCAAACATCTCGAACTCCCGCCGGAAGTCCAGCTGCTGCTGCTCGTCCCGGCTCTGTAGACTCTTCACAAGTACCAGGGTCTCGGCCACCCCCTCCTCCAAGCCCTGCGCCTTTGCCAAGAACACCTCTCCAAACTCACTTTTCCCTGTGGGTACAGGCCTTAGTCAGCCAGCCTCTCGCACCCAAGCAGATGAAGCCTCTCACTTGGGGAGGTGCCTCGCTTCTTTCTGTCATACAGTGGGGTCTTTGCTGCTCCTCACCTACCTGGCCAATGGCCTAGTTAGTTCTCTATGTGTGACCTTGAGTGAAACCCCTCCCCATACTGCCCTGAGCTTCAAGTCCCAAATAGTAAAATAAAGGATGTGATTTAAGATTCAGGGTTTTCCAAAGGGTGGTTTGTATTAGAATGTTAGGTGGTTCGTGACAAACATGTCAATAGTTGTATGTTTTAATGAACGCTCAAAAAAAATTTCAGGGGAAGCCGGGATGGCTCAGTGGGTTAAGCGCTCACTTTGCAGCCCTGGGGACTGAGGATCGAATCCCGGTCCCAGCCCGAATGGACCCATATGCTAAACTGGGGAGTGCCCCCGGTTCAGTTCTCACCAGGGCGAGACCCTGGCCCATTTCCTGCCCTGTGCAGCCCCACGCCCACCTGTGGAATGAAACTATGTGGAAAAACCAATAATGTACAACTATGGAGACTGTTCTGGGCCCTTCCCTTCTCTCTGTCTCTGTCTCTGTCAAAAACAATAAAAATAAATCTTTAAAAAAAATAAAAAAAAACATTTCACTGGCACAAATCCCTAATTTATCACATTTCTTCCTAGAACAAAGCAAACTTTAGTTAAAAGGAGTCAGTCTGAAGGAAACATCAAATCAATAACACAGGAATGACAAAGGCTGTGGAGGATGGGCGTCACCAGCAGGCACTGGGACACACTGAACTAGAGCCCCCTGTGCTCCTCTCCATCCTCTAAGGTTCTAGGTTTCAGGAACTTCAGAGCCACCAGCACTAATCCAACCTCAAGACAGAATCAGTAACCTATAGTTGCACAGGGACATTGCGGCCCAGGCAACATACCCAGTGTGGTGATGGGCTGCAAGCTGGCCCTCGGGAAGTGCATCTTATCACTTGTGCTGTGGCGTTTGTTGGTGGCCACGGGGCCAGAACCCAAGTTGGTCAAGGCCACTTCCTCTTGGATCTCCGCTGAGGGCTGCCCATTCTGCAAAGGCCCGCCTGGAAAGAAAGGGCACTGGGAGTGTCACGATGAGACCTTACATTCACCTTTGGGGACCTCAGTTTTCTTCCCCAAGCCCTCAATTCCACCAAAAGGGTCCAATCCCAGTGTTTTACACAAAAGAGCCAATCCAACTGATAAACCAAAGGGCCTAGGGGTGAGGGTGACCAGCATCCTTTACAATACAACCACTTAACTGATGCAGCTGATTACACCCTCTGAAATGAAACAAACTTTACAGGTCTCATCTGAATGACTGGTCCCTGAACAGCACACAGACATAAGGGTGTTTGCTTTCATAGGGCCTCCTACGTGCAAAGCCCTAAAAAGGCACAAAGGGGAAATGACAAGGGAGACCCAGGCTCTACTCCTGAATACCATCAGCTTACAGGGGAGACCCAGCAATGCCTCTTGGGAGCTCCCAGTTGGAGGAGATAGAGGATAGGAGAGAGACAGATAGATTGTCCTTGGGGGAACTCAGTGACTAAAAGGAGTAGACAACATGTACAATACACACATGTATATACTAATTCTATCTGTGGACTAGTGCTGTAAGGAAAAGACAGGAAAATATAGAAAGCTGGCCCAAGAGGCTCCAGTGAGCAAGTCTTATGGCAGGCGGCTCATATGCCAAGGCCCTGGGAATTGGCCAACTCCAGGCTTCCAGCTAGGGATGGGGCAGCTCTGGTCTGGCCAAAGCTCTAAGGCCCAGTACTCACTCTGCAGCCAGCTGCTTCCTCCCGTGCCTCAGCTCTCTCCACCACGGCCTCGGGAGGGTGCTCAGTACCTGTGTACCGCAAGCCCCCCGACCTCAGCAGGCCCCCTACCATTGAGGCACTCCATCTCTGGCTCCTCGCCCTCCGGCTGCTTCTGAAGCCGCTTGGCCTTGCAACGCTTCTTGCAGTAGAACATAAGGCCCAGCACAGCAATGATGTATGCCACAGCGGCGCCCACCGACAGCCCGATGGTCTGGATCATCTTGTAGGGGGGAGGACTGCCTGGGCTCTCTGTGTCCTCCAACGCCGGCTTATCTGAGAGAAAAACACAGAGCTCTGGGCAGGCGCCGCTGAAGCAAGCCCAGCCCTATTTTCCTACCAGTCCCTCCAACATCCCACACCCAAGACATCCTCCCAGGCCCTTGATGGCCTGCCTGACCAAGCCAGAGAGACCTGGGGAGGGCCACCATCATCACTAGCTTTAACAAGGCCCAGGTCCTCAGGTCCTACCGAGGTCAGAGGGAGCTCTGCAGGAGCTGAGGCCAGTGATTACCACACTGGCTGTGCATGCAGATACCAAGCCAGAGATATACCGACAAACCACCACAAACCCATAGTTTGTTAACAAGCTTCCTAAGTGACCTGGTACCATGAGTCAGGCCTTGAAGAGCAGCATCTGGCAAATTCTGGTTTAGAATCCCATAGACTTTCCAGATCAGAGCAGGCTCAAGAAACGTATGGATAGGAGAAATCTTCTAGTTTAGGGGCTTTCATTTCAGTGGCCTAGTGTCTCATGGAGAAAGTTAGGGGAACTGAGGGAGAGAGGCCCAAGGGGAGATGATACAGGATTCCCCTTACTCCCACAAACACCCAATGGCTCCAATCGAGGGGTCTGTCACATCACTTTTATCCAGTTAAAGCCCCACTACGTATTTTGTCTAAAAAACAGTTCTGCTACTAAACCAAAAATGCTTGAGAACTTCTCATTTAAACTACTTCCATCTCATGTGGATAAACAAAGTCTAGAGAGGAAATAACATCTACCTCTAAGGGCATATACAGCTGGTTAGCAGGAGAGGCCAGGCCCAAACCCCAGGCCCCTGACCTTAGCCAGGGCCTTGTACCTAACACATCATCCTCTCTGGACTCCAGAACAAAGGAACCTCGTCTTGATGCATCCTGACCTGATCCCTCCCTGCCCACTGCAGGAGACCTGAGAGAAAGCATTACAGGACAAACACACACTCCCACGCACACACAACACAACATGCATACACACCCCAGCTGCGGGAAATGACAGCCCAGCTCTAAGCAAGGAAACTAAGCCCGTGCCGTGGCATGGCAAGGGGACATAGCTGAATCCCACCCCCACCACAAAAGTGACAAGTGCCTTCTGTGCACAAGGGGCTGAAGAGTGCAAACATGAGGAAGAAGTCTGGCCCCACTACTTCCTGTCCCTGGCCCATACCCACGACGTAGAGCGGGGCCTCTGTATGCTTGATGTTGCAGCTGTTGCCCGCGATGCAGGTATAGCGGCCTGAGTCCTCAGGGGCCACGTCACGAATCACCAGAGAGCCATTCTGAAAAATTTGCATCCTGCCAGGAGAGAAGCCACAGTGCTGCCCACTTAGCAGGCTCCTGGGGAGATGGGGTTGCAGGAGAGGTGGGGTGGGTGCAGGAGGAAAATGGCCCTACCTCGGCCCCAGCTTGGTGGGGTCCAGGATGCGGTCTTTGCCCTTCCACTGAATGAGTGGCTTGGGGTCCCCCTGGGCCTCGCACCGCAACAGGGCTGTGTGGCCCTGATACACGGTCGTGCGCTCGGGCTCCACCTTGAAGGTGATGAAAACTGCATGGAAAGAGCCCAGCATGGGGCAGGGAGCAGTGAGCAATGGAGCTGACAGGGTGTGACCTGCTGCCCCTCAGGGCCTGCCAGCCCCAGCCCCAGGGGCCCTGCCACGGTCGCACCTGCCACAGTGAGCTGGACGTGGGCACGGATCTGGCCCTGCAGCCCATTGGAGGCGATGCAAGTATAGTTGCCAGCATCGTCACGGGTCACCCTGGAGAAGTGCAAGGTCCCGGCATTGTCTGTCACCCACTCTGGGAGGCTGCTCCCATCTGCAAGGGCAACAAAGAGAAATTATGGGATTGACCCAGAGATACATGGGTGGCTGGCTGGCAATGCCCTCGGTCACTCCTCTCTACTCAAAAAAAAAACCACCCACAAACTCCTGAGCCAAGCATTGGGAGAGCATTATTTACTTCTTTTCCAATGTGTCTGCCTTACCTCCTTCTACCCCACTACGTGACATTATTCCACTTCTGCCAAACTGGACTTCCGATGAGCCTTGTTTTCACCCTCACTGCCTGTCACTCCTCACTCCAGAACCCATACCTGCTCTGTGCCACCCCGCAGGCTTCAGAGTCCCACCTTCCACAGAAAACTCCCCCAGACCACCTGAGCATGAGCCCACTTCCTCCTCACAACCCACCACGCTCCTCTCTAGCTCTCACCCTTCATGGGAATGTAAAAAGAGGCCCTGTCCTTTAAAAAGCAATTTGGCAATCTACATCAAGGGCTGTAAAGATGTGCATACCCTTTTATACATAATTATTCCATTTCTAGGAATCTTTCCCAAAGGAAATAAACTCAAATCCAGAAAAAACTTTGACTTAAAGATGTTTACTGTAAAATTAAAAAAGAAAGAGATGGGGAAGCTGGGATGGCTCAGCAGGTTAAGCGCTCACTTTGCAGCCCTGGGGACTGAGGATCGAGTTCCGGCCATGGCCCATGTGGACCCATATGCTGAACTGGGGAGTGCCCCCAGTTCAGTTCTCACTGGGGCAAGACCCCGGCCCAGTTCCTGCCCTGTGCAGCCCCGCCCACCTGTGGAATAAAACTATGTGGAAAAACCAATGATGTGCAACTATGGAGACTGTTCTGGGTCCTCCCCCTTCTCTCTGTCTCTGTCTCTCTCACCCTCTGTCAAAAAAAACCCCAATAAAAACATAGGGTAATGCTTGATAATGTTAAGTTAAAAAAAAAAAAGGATATAAAATTACATATAGCTATCTGCATCTTCTATTTTATAGTTAGTAAGCATGGCTTATTCATATAAATATTTTTTATTTTATTTTTTATTGTTTTTGACAGAGAGAGAGAGAGAGAGAGAGAGATACAGAGACAGAGAGAACTGAACTGGGGGAGCTCCCAGTTCAGCACATGGGATCACACGGGCCGGGGCTGGGATTCGATCCTGGGTCCCCAGCGCTGCAAAGTGAGCACCCAACCCACTGCGCCATCCTGGCTTCCCCCATATAAATTTAATAAATGAAAATGTACAGTAAGTGGGGAAAGCTGGAATGGTTCAGCGGGTTAAGTGCTCGCTTTGTAGCCCCAGGGACCACAGTTCGAATCCCAGCCCTTGCCCATGCGGACCCATGTGCTGAACTGAGGTGTGCTTCCCATGTGGGAGGCCCCCAGTTCAGTTCCTGCCCTGTGTGGCCCCCGCCCACCTGTGTGGAATGAAACCATGTTGAAAACTGATGACCTACAACTATAGAGACTGCTCTGGGCTCTCCCCCTTCTCTCTGTCTCTCTCTGTCAAAATCATATCTTAAAAAAAAAAAAAAATAGGGGAAGCCAGGATGGCTCAGTGGGTTAAGCGCTCACTTTGCAGCACTGGGGACCGGGGATCAAATCCAGGCCCCGGCCTGTGTGGACCCATATGTTGAACTGGGGAGTTCCCCCCAGTTCAGTTCTCTCTCTGTCTCTGTCTCTCTCTCTCTGTCAAAAATAAATAAATAAAATATTTAAAATTATTTAAAAAAAATGTACAGTAAGTGAAAATGTACAATAAAATCCTTTTGTAAAAACAAAAAGATATGCACAGAAAAGAAAAAGGCATACACCCAGAGATAACGAATGGTGGGATTATATGTGTTTTACTCCGAAAATGTTCTAAAGGAGCCCAGGTTACTTTTATGTGGGAAAGGATGACTATTCTGAAGAGAAGAGAGGACGTTATGACATTGTCTGGCCCAATCCAATCACTCACTGTCCTGAGTCATCTTCTATGCTGTTTAATGCTGTCTGGCCGCTTTTGTGTCTGGCCCTTTTCTTCCTAACTGGACTGTAAAGCTGACCCTCCACTTCTTGTCTGTCCCCATATTTCCTGCCATGGTGCTGGGTATGGGACATGCACACATCTGACCAGTGGACAGTCTTGCCCTCCCCGACCCCAGTGCCGACACCGTACCCACCAGCTCGTATCCACTTAATTGTGGGCTTTTCTCTGCCCGTGGCGGAGCAGGGAACCGTGGCCTCCTTATCAAACTCCATGCACTGCTGCGGCCGGGGCGGTGGGGTGAACTTGAGCTTCTCTGTTTCAGTAGAGGGAGGGCAGTTAGGTGGAAAGAGGAGCTGAGGCAGCTGGGTAGGCCAGGGTAGGCCTGAAGCACCTCAACCCTGCCACTCCTTCCCTTTACTCCCCTGCCCCCCAGGCAAAGCACTCTCCCCACGTGCCAGCTCACCCAGGACTTGCACACGGGCTTGGGCCTCAATGCTGCCGGCCGGGGTGCTGCTCACGCAGCGGTACCACGTCCCATCGTACACCTCCACGCTATTGATGCGTAAGGTCCCGTTCTTGGAGACCTCGAACCGCGAGTCCTGCAGCACACAGGACATGACCATGAGAGGTCTTGGCCTGAACCCCCACTAACCTGACCCTGGGGACAGCCTCAGGAAATAACGCAGTGGAGGCCAGTATCAGAATTCTGCCCCGCCTCCCGCAGCCATCCTCACCCTCACCTCCGAGATGAGCATCTGGTTTCTGTACCAGATGACTGTGGGTTTGGGCATGGCCTGGGTCAGACAGTGCAAGTAGCCCGGCTTGCCCTCCTCCAGCTGGCTGTCTTCGGGCTTCTTCAGCCATGTAGGCACAGCTAGAGGGCAGGAAACAATGAAGGCTGATTAATGTTTTGTAAAAACCAAAGGACCCAATCCTGAGAAGTTCTAGCATCCCACTAGGTCCTGATTCAAAAACCCCCATCTGCTCGGGTGACAACTGTCGCAATTACCCCTTAGTGAAGGCCTACATGTTAGCACCTTTTAAACATTACCTTAGTTAATGGTCACAACAAACCCCCAAGGTATGTATTCCCATACCCATTTTATAGCTAAGAAGACAAAGGGGTCAGAAGTAATGGTGAACTGCTAACACACAAGACAGAAATAAAAATTCTTATCTGGGAATGCCAGGATAGCTCAACAGATTGAGCACTTGCCTTGCAGCCCACAAGGTCTGGGGATCAAATCTGGGGCCCGGCCCGTGCAAACCCACATGCTGAACTGTGGCATAACTGGTAACCACCAGGATAGCAATAAAGATTCCTGCCTCCTATGGGGGAGGCCCCCAGTTTAGATCCCACCCCACGCAGCTCCATACCCACCTGTGTGGAATGAAACCATGTCACAACTAATGACATATAACTATGGAAAGTGCTCTGGGCCCTCCCTCTTCTCTCTCTCTCTTACCTTCTCTCAAACAATAAAATAAATCGTTAAAAAAAAAATTCTGGTCTGTATGACTCCAGATCCCTTGCTCTTTTTGTTACACCATGGACCTCAAATCTGTTGTTGTAGCCATACTCATTCCGTGAATGATCTTATCCAGTCCATAGCCTCCAACACCATGAGTGGATGATGTGCAAACCTGGACTCTGACTCCTGGCCCCACCCACCCACCCCGAGCTTCAGACTTGCAAATCCAACTGGCTATCTAACAGGCACCTCAAACTTTAGAAGTGCAAGAGAACACCTGATTTCACCCCAAACCTGCTCATCCCAATCTTCACATCTCAGCAATTATCTCCACTACCCAGCAACAGCAGAAGTCAAAAGCCTAGCCTTGACTTTCTCTACACTCTACATTCCCAATAGTCATGCTCAATCTGCACAAACTCTATCTACCTTAGCTCCAAAATGTGTCCTGAATGTGACCACCCCACCTCCACGACTACCTCTGTTCAGAGCCCCTCTCCCCTAGACAGTTACAGTCATCTCCTCACTGGTCTCCCTGTTTTGATTCCTGCCTCTTACAGTCCTGTCTTCTCAGAATAGCCAGAGTGATCTTTCAAAAATGTCACTCTCCAACTCAAAACCCTGCAAGGGTTTTCTGTGCTCCAACTTTGTGTGTGTGGTCGACTGTTTGCAAAGATGGTTGTTAAGTGCCCTCCTATCCCTTCTGTCTCTTTGTAACATGATGCTGCCACTTTCCCATCAAGAGGTGAAGTGTTTCTTCACTGCCTGGAAGCTGGGTGACTTGCCTTGTCCAACAGTGGAAGTGACACTGCAATTTCTAAGCCAAAGCTTTGAGAAGCCTTGCAGCTCCCACGTCCACGCTCTGAGCCGGCCTCCGCATGCAGGCACCTGAGCTAGCTTGCCAGAGCAGCTATGTGGAAGGTACACTGGGCAACACCAACTGCCAGCCACTGAGTGAGGCCAACAGTGAACAGCCAACACCAGCTGACCTATCAGCTGACTGCAAATGGACCTGAGCCCAGCCAATAGCACATGGAGCTGCTGAGCTGTCCCCGTTGAACCCTACCCACAGAACCAAAAGTGAAACTTTATTTCAAGCCACTACGTTCTAGAATTGTTTGTTATGCAGCAATAGGTAACAGAAAGACTTGGAATCTAAGCCATAGTCCTTACTATAGTCTCACACAGCCCCATGCGATCTAGTCTCCATCTCTCAGACAACTTCAACCATACTCACCACCACTGATTCAACTCAAGCCATACAGGCTACTGCTCTCCTTTCAACATACCAGCCCCTTTCTGTCTCAGGGCCTATCAATATGGCAGCCTCCTTAATTTAGGTATCAGCTCAAATGCTACCCCCTAGAGAAGTCTTCCCTAAACTCCCCTGGCCCTCATGCCTCTGTCATTTACCCTTTTATTTTTCTTCATGGCTCTACTGCCACCTAAAATTATATACTTGTTTATTCAACTGTTTTCTTGTTTGCTTTGCTACCCCTACTAAACGGGTAAGGTCCACAAGGGGGAGAATTTCTGTCTGCCTTGTTCAATGCTACATTCCCAAGACTGGGAACAGTGCCCAGCACAATGAGCGCACTCAATAAATCTGTGGACAGAATGCAGTGACGGAACTCTCCCTCCTCTGAACTCTAGCCCCTGCCCCTCCACGCCTCATCCAGCTCCGTGTGCATCGTGCACTCTAACTCACAGGCCTCCTTCAGAGCAGTGCAGGGCCCGGGGCATGGCTCAGGTAGCATCTGTCAAATGACGGTTCAGAGCCAGTCCTCCACCTCCGCATGCATAAGCATCGTGGAGCACTTGTTCAACATACTCTGCCTGGGCCCCACCCCAGAGTGCCTGGGGCAGGAGATCTGGAGTAGGGTCCCAGATTCTGGATTTTTTAAGGCACCCCCAACGAAAACAGGTGATTCACAGACTTGGACCGGAGAAAGGCTGGCTGTGACTGCTTGCATTTGTCTGTATGTCACTGGGGAAGTATCCTGAGCACACATTAGCTGTGTGCTGCGGCTTCCCCACTGAACCAGGTACCTAAGCACAAGAGCGCAGGTCTCCAAAGTTTCAGTATCTTAATAGGAACAACTTGAAGTTGTCACAACTTCAAATTTACAAAGCCTTTCCATATTCAATATTTTTTGCATTTTTAAAGTGTACCCGCTTGAAAAGATGTAAAGGTAAGTAGAAGCAGGTTGCAAAATTGTGTGTATGTGCATAAAGGTTTGTCTCATGTATCCTTTTAAACTATCATAAAGGTTTAGAACAGGTATGGTGTAAAGAAAAAAGTAAAAAAATCTCTATGCCTATAGTAAGACTATATAGGTCTGTATCATATGCACTTTCACTCTATTCACTTATTATAATATTTATTGCTTTCCTCCCTATTATTTCATGAGTAGTATGTTCAGTGTAGAAATTTAGAAAGTATAACAATAAAATCATAATCACTTATAAGTTTGTTCACCACCACCTCCACCAAACGAAATCTTTTTTTTTTTCCTATTTCATTTATCTTTCCGACCATCTTATAGGGTAGGTAGTGGGTTATTAGCCCCATTTTATGGATGAGGAGACTGAGACCGAGCAAGGTGGGTGACTTGCTACCCATGGTCACTGTGCACTGGGGACAGAGTGGGACCTAGGTCTGTAGACTCCAGTCCATCGCTTCTTTCTCTAAAGTCAGAGGACCATTTTTCTGTGAGGGTTGTTACCCCAACCTCTGTGCCTGGCTCTCCACTACCCACTCCATCTTCATCTCCTAGCAGTGGACTGATTGCTAAGCCTGCAGGACCCAGAGATAAGAGGTCCTTAAGTGAACACCAAGGAAGCCACTGTCCATCACACCCAGAGCCTGAGGCCTCCTGGGACCTGGGCTCCCCTCTACCTCACCTTGGCCATCAGGACAAGGGTACTCACTGGCCACGGTGACGTTGACATCCTGTTGCCGCTGACCAGCCAGGTTGGCTGCGTGGCAGGTGTAGACACCAGCATCACTCTCAGCAGTACTGGCAAACACCAGCTCATGGCCTTTCTGGTAGACTCTGCCATAGGCAGGCAGCTGGACTCCTGCATGCTCCCACCACACACTGGGCTCCGGCAGCCCCTGAGGGGGCAGGCAGGCCACACGCTCCTCATTGCCAGCTGTGAACACCCGTGGCTCGAATGGCACCATGTCTTCGATCTCTGCAGGGACATGAGCAGGCGGGAAATAGCCCGATTACTGTGGGTCTTAAGGAACTCGATGTTCTCCCACAGCAAACTTTGGCCCTTTCAGCACAGACCCTCCCTAACCCTCAGCAGGTCCTCCTCCTACCCCAGCATTCTCGTCTTCCCTCTGCCCTCCAAGCTGTTCTGAGTGGAAATAGGAACCTATATCTCTCCATGCCAACAACGTAGAAGGCAGCCCCACCTCAGCGCCCCAGACCCGGGGACCCACCTGCTAGGTGAAGTGTGGCCTCCAGAATGACAGGAGGGCCTCTCAGCCCCTGTCCTACACAGCGGTAGACCCCAGTATTGCGCGGCCGGACCTGGGTCAGCAGCAAGGACCCATTGGCAAATACCGTGGCTCTGCGGAGGTGTGGGGGACTGCGGAGGAGAGAGAACGCTATATTTGGAAGTGGCCCATGGGCCTCTTCCTAGAAGGGACCCCTGACAAAGGTGGGAGATATAGGAAGGTATTAGCCAGGAACAGGGCAGAAAGAAGCCAACACACCCCAAGAGCGTGTGCATATACATGTGTGTGTGTACATACGCATGCGCGCACTCATTCGTGTGTGTGTGTGTGTGTGTGTGTGTGCGTGCGCGCACAAGCATGTGTACCAGTTATAAACAGAGACTTGGCTTTTGGAGTGGCGGTGTTTAAGTGAGCGACAAGAGAATAATCCACAGCATGCAACTGTAGAGAAGAGGGGCCACCGTCCTCCAGGGTCTAGATAAACCTGCTGGTAAGGCAGCCAGTTCCAACAGTCAGAAGCCCCTCAGCCACGCCAGATGAACTAATGACTCAGGACTGAAGTCAGATGGGACCAAAGCCCCTAGCCTAGGGAGCCACAACCCCAATGACCATGGTCACACCTGACACCACAAAGATGCTCTCTGCTCTCCTAGGGGCTGGGCAAGGACAGAAATTCCTCCAGAGGGGCGGGAACCTCTCAGCACCTTCCAGAAGTGTTCACTTCCTCCAAAATACATGCATGTGTGTGCATGTCTGTATGTGTGTGAGGTAGCTTTGCCATCTTATCCACACTGTGATCACCCTGGTCCTCTGTGTCCTTCCATCCCTGGGTCTCTACCCCACCCCCCAATCCCAGAAGGCTCATGTGGGCAGGAGAGGAAAGGGAAAGAAATAGCTCATACAGTGTCATTTGTGAGAATTGAAGAAAGATGCCCTTCCGGGAGATTCTTCCCTTTGTTGGACTCATTAACAGCAACACATTCTACTGCCATCTGCTGGGAATCTGAAGTAATACATGTGCAGATCTATGATCTCGGCGCTATGATTCGCATTTGAGAACATACTGTGCAGGACTCGACTTGTACCGCCATACTTGACGACCCCCTGCCAGATGCCTTACCGGCTGCGATTAGTGATGGGAGTCTCATCCTCAAAGACCCACTGCAGGCTTGGTGGGGGATGGGCTGAGAACTGACAGTGGAAAATGGCCTCCTCGTTTCTCGCCACTACCACATCCTGGGGTGCCAGCACCACCCTGGCGAAGCTCTCATCTGGGGAGGGGGAAGCACAGGCACATGAACAGGCAGAGTGAGCCTCCCCTCGCAGCCCCACCTGCTCCATCCCCAGCCTGGGCTCACCAGCAATGCTCAAGCTGAAGTTCTGGCTGCTGCAGATCTGCCCAAAGGCATTGTGAGCGCAGCAGGAGTAGATGCCACTGTGCTCAGGGCTGGCTGGACGCAGGGTCAGGTTCCGCTCCTTGCCGCTGACCGTGTGGTTGCTCTGACCCTCGGAGAGGGGGCTCCCATCTCGGAACCACTGGTAGGTGGGCCTGTGGGGACAGGGGTCAGCAACGGGGAGGCAGGGGTACTCAGGTGGTCAGAGGACCGGATACAGAATCAGAAGATCAGGGCTAGACCCCTCAGTTCACAAATGGAGAAACTGAGGCCTAGGAAAGAGAAGTGACTTGCACCAGGGAACACAGCAATTGAGCGGCAGAATCAGGTTGAGATTCTAGATCTCTCAGCTCCCAGAATCCAAGGTCACTCCGCAGCACCATGTTGCCCCTCAGGTCACCCGCGGCTGGCATGGAACAGTGGAGAATGAAGTGAGGTGCATCTGAATTGAGTCCAGGATCTGGGGGACATCCCTGCCTGCCCAGAATAACCTGCTTCACCCTCACCCTCAAAATCAGCTCCTTACCGAGGGTGCCCATCAATGAGACAACGCAGAGTGACCTGGGTCTGTGGCTGGATCTCGGCTTCTAAGGCTGGATGCTTCAGGACCACAGGACCAGTCTCAATCCCTGTAGCAGAGGCCACAGTTGCAGAATGAGGGGCAGGGCAGAGCAAGAGTGGGAGGGCAGAGGGGAAGGAGGACAAGCAGGAAATGATGGAACCTACAGGTTCTGAGCCAAGAGACAGGGCAGGGAAGCCCTGTGAAACAGGCCTTGGCTACAGAAGGGCCACCAGAGACTGAGTGCCTGCCCGGTCCCTGGCAGATCAAGCCTGACACTTGGCCACGTTGCCTCACTGCTCTTGCTATTTGCAAAAGCACCCAGCAGGTAAATGGTCCAAGACTTGTAGGGGAATATTTTTTTTTGAAAAATTAACACTCTTAACTTCCTCTTATCTACACAGTGGGAAGAGCTGACCACACTGCATTCTGCCTGCCCCATTCAACTGGAAATGGAAGAAGCTAAGGGGATGGAAAAGTCCCGCAGGGCTTGGGAGCTGAGGGTCTGGCGGGGGGCCAGCACGTCCCCGCTCTCACATTTGATGTTGAAGGAGGCATTGGCACTGCGGGCCTCCTCTCCAGTAGCCTCATCCTGAGCCACGCACTGGAAGGCTCCTGAGTCCTGCAGCCGGTCCACAGCTGCGAAGCTCAGGCTGCTGCCCTGGGCGAAACGCCGCTCAGTGTCCTGAACTGGGGCCCCATCCAGCAGCCAGTACACTTGTACCGGACCTGAGGCTTCCACCTCACAGCGCAGCAGCGCCCGGCGCCCCTGAAGTGCATCCTGGGAGGACGGCTCCTTGATGAAGACGATGGCTGCCTGGGCCCCTGCAGATGGGGACATGGGAGAGGCAGGGTCATGAAGAGCTGTAGCCACTGTGCTAACACAGGTCACCCATCACCCTGTGCACACAAGGTATCCAGTAAGTGTAGGTGAGAAGGATCATGAGGAACTTCTCATCTGCCCTGGGTGCGCTGCAGAACCCCAGCCTAAAGGGGGACACAGGATAATTATACAGGCCATGGCAAAACCTGTGCCAAATGAACCGTGTGGGCAGTCAGTGCCTCTAGCGTGCCTCAGAAGAGAGGGAGCCCCAAGGGAGGGGCCTGGGGGCACTGGTGGTACATGGGACACTCCCTAGAGGTAGAGGGCCTCAGACCTGTAGAATCAGATCATAGGAGGTCTTGACACTGAGCTGAGAAGCAGGGGACATTACTAGCAGGCAACCCTCCCGACCAGCTTCAGAATCTAGGGCACTGAGCAAAATTAAATCAGGATCCAAAGATCATCTCAGAAGGATTACTGGCACTCACATACTCACTAAGGTTCCACAGGTCAGGCAGGGTGCTTTGAATCCTACCCACAGACACTCTGCAGCCCAGTGTTCCCAAGGGGTTTTTGTGAGCACTCACCCATTAAAGAGAAGCCAATATTCTCTAGAACTAGAGCTATTCCCAAAGACATGCTAGGGCCACCCCCACATTCCCACTCTCTATCCCTAAGGATCCATCTGTGGCCAAGGCTGGCTTTTCTGTGCTAAGCTGTGAGGTGAGCCAAGTGGGTCCAGGTTTTCACCTGAATCCATTCCGCCTCCTGCAAGACTACAGTTCAGCGCTGGCCAGGACCACAGGGGGCTCCCTCCGAGAAGGGAGGCCCTGCAACCAAAGGTGGACCCGTAGCCAGTGAGAACAAAGGCAAGAGAGGCCTGTGTTGTGTGGCAGATGGGCTGGGGAGGCAGAGGGCAGGGCTGGGCAGGTGGCATGGTTATAGCAGCAGGAATAACACACTGGGCTTTGTTTCCGGCCCACGTGGGTGCCCTGCAGCGGCCCAGAGCTACTGGGTCTGGAAGACCAGCTGCCTGCCAGGGGTGGGTGGCAGCACAAGAGGGCACATGCTGCCCCTCCAGGGAGAAGAAATAGACCACTTGGGAGCAGGCCCTGCCTCTGGCCAAACTAGGACTGGCAAGGGCAGGAATCAAGAGGCCTACGGGTCCTCCAAAACCACTGGAAACTGACCTTAGGATCCCCCACAGCTGGGTTCCAATGAGGGGCTGACTGCCCCTGGTGCTGGTCCTTCTCCCAACATTCTCAGAGGGGCCAGCCCACAAGACACATGACTCTGAGCACTCCCATTACTTCTAATTGGGGTACGGTTGGTTCTCCAGATGGGACAATTCTCTACCACGCTGGGTTATCCTACCCACTGTGCAGGTGAACAGATCAGCCTCCTGGGCACTGCTAGGCACCCCCAGTCACCCTAACAACCCAAACACTCCCACTCACTTCCAGACGCGGCATAGGAGTATGGCCCTGCCCTCACTGGGCAACTTCGTATGATCCCTTTGTAGTACAGATGGGAAAACTGAGGTCCAAGAGATAAAGGGATTTGCCCAAGATCAAACAGGTAATTTGTGGCAGAGCCAGAACCAAAACCATAGCCCCACGCTTTTCCCAGCCCCGTCCAGGAACTCAAAACCAACCCTAGAAGTACCTGATCCCACAATGGGTCTCACTCCCCACAGCCAGGTGGATGTAGACATGCCTCTTGCAGACAGCACCAGGCGCACAAAGGTGCTCAGCAACCACTGGCTGAACTGAGCTAACCTCAGATGAAGTATGGGGCAAGAGCTGACAAACATGGAGGCATCTGGAACCCTTCCTGTCCACCTCTCACGACACAGATGGGCAGCCTCGAGCCGAGGCCCCACTGAGCCTCTGTGAATGTGACTCACCAAAATCTTGGGACCGCAGACCCAGAACTCCCAGGATGCAGGTCAAAGGTTAGAGAGATTACCTGCCTCAAAGTGTAGGGGAACCCTCACTTCTCTGCTCAGCTTCTCCAGACAGTGCGGAGCCAGGTGTCTTGCCCACACAGAGGAGCACTAGTGAAGGTTTGGAATCAGAAAGGTCTGGCTCAAAGCCTGACTGTCACACTAGGTGGGTTTAACCTTGGGCAGAAGTGCCTCAGACAGAGCTAACTCGGTAAGTGGCAGCTACCATTCTTATTACCATGATCACCCTTCTCTGCCCAAGGACTGGTGTTTTTTTTTTAAGACTTATTTTATTGAGAGAGAGACAGAGAGACAGAGACAGAGAAGGGGGAGGGCCCAGAGCAGTCTCCATGGTTGCACATCACTAGTTGTGACGTGGTTTCATTCCACACAGGTGGATGAGGAACCGAGTGGGAGGCGGGAACTGAACCAGGGGGGCCTCCTGCATGGGAGGCAAGAACCTTCGCCACTGAGCCATCCCGGCGGTTACCAGTTGCACCACAGTTCAGCATATGTGGTTTGCAGGAACTGGGGCTGGGGATTGAAGCCCGGACCTCCCAATTGAGGCAAGTGCTCAACTGCTGAGCTATCCCAGCACCCCCAAGGGCTCACATTTAAGAACATTAGTAAGTTTCCTCCTTGCAAGGTCAAGGACTACTCCCAGACCCTGTGAGGGACAGAGGAACAACAGCAGAGAAGTTTGAGGGGAATCATCAGGTGGGGGTGAGCTGGAGGGACAGGGGCCACGGGGTTACAGGAACCACAGACCACTGGCCACAGAAATCTGAGCTGAGAGAAGAGATGGAATGACTCAGAGGGGACCCAGCCTGGCCTCCAGCATCCCCTTTTGGGGCTGGGGCTGCCCCTTAGCTGTGGTGAGAGATACTGCATTCCCAGACTTACCACTCAGAGCCCCCTGCGCCTCTGTGATAGGGCCTGGGAAACATCAAAGCCAGCCCCGTGGGGCCCTCTGTCCTGACGTCAGCTCACAGCAGGTCCTGGTTAGTGCTTGGCTGGGGCAGACTTTAGATGTTACAAAAGGCAGGGAGAACAGCCACCAGACCTTTTCCAAGCCCCCCAGCGCCTGCTCTGAGTCCACAGCTGGGCCGTGAGGCTCCTCACACAGGAGGTTGGCCCAGTGCCCTGGCATCCATTTATTCTGAGAAGATAGTGTGAGGTGTGCCCAGTCTGGCCCACCTGCACAGTTTGCAGTGGAGGTCAGTCTGTTGTTTTGTTTGGGGGTAAATGGGCAAGAGACTCAGAGGCAGACCAAGGAGCCCCCGGCCGAAACGCCAGTCTCCAGAAAAGGCAGGACTGGGAAGTGAGTAATTCTTCAGAAGCAATGGAGAACAGCAATGACAGAGAAGGAAGGCTTTGGGGGATGGAGGTGCTACCTGCCTCAAGATGATGGGGAAGCCGGGATGGCTCAGTGGGTTAAGCGCTCACTTTGCAGCGCCGGGGACCAGGGATCGAATCCCGGCCCCGGCCCGTGCGGAGCCATGTGCTGAAGTGGGAGCTCCCCCAGTTCAGTTCTGTCTCTGTCTCTGTCTCTGTATCTCTCTCTGTCAAAAATAAAAATAAATAAAAATATATTTAAAAAAAAAAAAGATGATGGCAGTCACCAGCACATTTCTGTCCCTATAGTACCTCTGCCTTGAAGATGCCCCCAGGGTTGTGGGCTAGGGAAGACCTTCTCTGGTGGCATACTGTCCTGGGCTTCCCAGAGCTGCCCCTCTTCCATGGTCCAGCCACACCACACACTATGCCTTCCACACACAAGCCCTCACAGAACACAAAGCCCGTGGGCCTCGTGAGGCAACCCGCTCAGTGCAGCAGCGTCAGTGCTGCCCAACAGCCCTGCCGCTCTCTAGCCATGCCAACCCCGCCTGGCCTGTCTGTAGCCTTTCTCTTGCCATGAAGTGGGGACTCCCACCCCTACGACTCAGGCTGTGTGAGACTAAGTGGGTTCACATAGCCAAAGCCCACAGCACAGCACAGAGCACATGGAGGACAGGAGACTGCCCCACTGGGCAGTGGGATCAAGAAGCCCCTCTAGAACAACAGGCAAGTCGAGCCATCTGCCCACACATGGTACTGACCCCAACAAAGCTGGAGCAGCAGATACCCAATAAGGACATTTTCCAAGCTGTTTCCTCAGCTCCCCAACAGCTATCTATAGGCAGACACTCACTCTGCCTGTGCCTTGGCCCCAGCCCCCTGAGCAAGGGCGGCGTGGGCAGCAACCCAACTCTTGCTCCCCATCCCCCTGCAAGCATCTGGTCTGGTGCCCGCCCTCCTTGCTGCTCTCAGGGCTCCAGGCCCAGTTGACCCATGTGTGTATACGTGTGCATTTGCACACACACACATGTGTAAACATGATTTTATAGAGAGAAGAGAGCGGAAGGAAGTTTTTCTGCTCTAAAGTAATTTCAGCTGCTTTAGTCCAAGCATCCATCTGGCCCACTCAACTCCCCGTCTCTCAGGGGCCAGTCCTCTTAGTCTAGAAAAAACACCCCAAGACAATGTACAGGACCCAGAACACAATAAATGTGACCAGCTGATTTTATCTACCATCTCTCCTTCTTACAAAAGAAGTTCTGGGGCTGTCAGGATGGCTCAGTGGGCTAAGAGCTCATTTGCAGCCCCGGGGTCCAGGGATTGAATCCCAGCCCTGCCCCACGCGGATCTATATGCTCAGCTGAGGTGTACCCCTAGTTGAGTTCTTGTGGGGTGAGCTTTCCGTGTGGGAGGCCCCCAGTTCGGCTCCTGCCTGGGGTATGTAGGAGGCCCCCAGCCCAGTTTCTGCCCTGTGCAGACCCAAATCCACCTGTAGAACAAAACAAACGAACAAACAAACAAACAAAAAACTAATGTACGACGTGGAGACTGCTTTGGGCTCTCCCCCTTCTCTCTGTCTCTGTCTCTCTGTTGAAAACAATAAAAAATAAATAAAAATAAAACAAAAGAAGTTCCACCGTCCTTTAACAGATGCCTTAGAATCAAGCTGAGATAGCAAGTTGACCCTGGTTGGCCCTGGCATGGGCCTTCTTTTGGTTGCATGTGATCAAGTGAGTGACTGTGACCTGTCCCACACACAAGGCCAACCAGCCACATAACTGTTGCACACCTAAGGCTCAGTCCTGGCTCCAGGATCCAGGGCCCTGTGGGGTACATCCTCACTCTCAGGTGACCCCAAGAGCCCAGGCCTAGGTGGCTCCTGTTGGGGCACACAGACCCCTTAAGGAAGAGGCAGGGCAACTTCTGTGCCTTGTCTCGGGTGACAGCATCAGGATACAGGCCAGCGAGAGGCAATCCTCAACCCAGAGGCACAAATGCTCCAGGAAAGAGCCCCTCACCCACCCACACAAGGACAGCCCTCCTTACAAGTTCCCTCCATCTGGAAACTCTAGGGGCAGCAAGTGAGACCCCCCCAGGGTACCAGGGTCCCTGCTCCCCTCCTCCATCCCAAGGGGCCAATGCTCTGTACTGCAGACCCCTGGCCCTCAGGGCTTTAACTGGCACACTTTCAGCAGCCCTGGTGCCACTCCAAAGATCCACAGCCCACATACATACATTTGGAATTTTTTGAGGCATAAATGTCAACCGCTGCAGGAATAAGTCACTTGGATGGACATCAAGCTTAGTCATCCCCCCCATCCTCCAGTTCACCTAGGTCAGCAGAAACAAAATGCTGAATAGGACTGGTGAATGTGGGCAACTGGAATGTCCCTCTCCACTACCACTAGCACACCACCGATATACCACCCGTAGCTTTAATAAGCCAAGAACATCACGGTTCAGAGGGTCCCTGAAAAATCAACCACTGTTGAAACCAAGACCCAGAAGTTGCACACAAATAAAATGCAGTCCCCTTTCCATCTTCCCAGTGTCTACAAAAGGCCACAGGTTCGCTGTCAGGAGCTCCTCAGCGCTCCACAAGCCATCCTAGTCCTGGCTCTGAGCGGGATGGGAGGGAGCAGAGCCAGGGGGCGCAGCTGAATTTTCCTGTCCTGGGGTTCGACTGTAAGTATCTGGAGAGGCTCCCATATCCAGATTAGAGGAACAGAATAAAACCACCAGGGATCAGGGCAGAAACAAGCTCATGGGCCAGCTCTTCTACCTTAGATGGAAACCACAAGTCAGGCCTGCACTGCTCAGTCCTGGGAGGCCCTGGAGGGAGAGATCTTCCTTATAGTCGGCATCACATGGCATCCCCAAACCCAGAAGGACACAGACGCCTGCTGAAGACGTGGCTGAAGATGTTCCCCAGCCAGTGGCCACCCCAATCCAATCCTAGAACCAGCCTGTCTTCTGCTTAGGTTGACAGGGCCATACCAGGGACACATCTCTCACCCTCAGAAAATCTTCAATGGCTGTTATGTCTCCATGGAAACAGCAATTAATTAAATAACCCATCCAGAGTGAGGCAATGTGATCAGGCAGAAGGAAGATACAGGAAGACCTGAGTTCTAATCTCAACACAACCACTAACAAGTTGAGTGATGCTGGCCAATCACCACCACTCTCCTGCCAAGCAGTTTTATTATCTGTAAATTAGAGAAATGAGAGAACATGACTGGACGGTCACCAAGACCCAACACTGGGATCACAACAATGATTCTCAGAGGCAGTTACAGAAACAAAGGGCTCGTTCCCCCAGAGTCCCCTCCCCACCCCCCAAGCTGCACAGCTGGCCTCCAGAGCCCACAAGGCAACTGGAGGGCCAGCCCCGGAGGCATTAAGAGTGAAGCTAGAAATGGCAGGTGTGCCAGTTGGAAGCAGCTGGGAGTGGCAGACAGGGACCCAGCATCACTTCTGACAAGCTACTCCCTCCTATGCCTGTGGCTCAGCCTGCATCCTGCCTCCCCAGGAGATCCCACTTCTGCGCTGGACACTGACACTGACAGTTCACTGCCTGTGACAGCCCGAGTACTCCTGCCTGTGCTGTGACTGAACTGTATTCCCCACGTGAGGCTATACGCTCCAGGGGAGGGCAGACACTCATGCTCAGTATGGTATGCCCATGCTCCTCAGAGTGCCTGAGCTACACAGTCAATACCCACCCCCACCCCCACCCCCCAGCATTTATGGGAGAATAAAGTCACTTAAGAGTCTATCTGACCTGCAATCTTGTCCTACATCATTTACCCAATGTTGACCAACTTCATTTTCCTCTCTGGGTCTCAATTTCCTCACCTGGAAAACAGCAGCCTTGAGACTGATTTTAAAGATTATTTTTCAGGCCCCTAGACAGTGGTCGGCAAACTGCGGGCCTAGGATATTCACATGAAATATATATAGATTCGGTACCGACACATAAAGTGGGCATATTCTTCAGGGAAGTGAAAAAATCCCAAAGTTCTAGAGAACCACAGATCCCAGGCTAAAATGTCCTTGGATTAGGTGATCCCTGAGGAGTCCAGGGCCCAAATAAGGAAGTGAGGAGACTGGACTGCCAGGAAAAGCCCAAGTGGGGGAGAGAGTGCATACAAGAGCGAGCAGGCAGCTGTCCCCTGAAGATGCCATGAAGGGCCTGTGGAAATGATACACCTCAGGGAAGACGAGGGGCTGCTGGACCAGGAAACTGGGAAATGAGCCAGGAGCTCAACCCCAGGGTCTCGGGGACTCCAGAGGGGACAAACAGTCTGGCCTCTCATCATCCAGAGAAGATGGACAGGGACTTGCTGCAAAGCTCCACTGCCATTCATCAGGGGGGCCCAGGCCCAGGGAGGGTCCCACCAGGCCTGACCCTAGGTGTGGTGGTGAGTGCTCTGCAACACCACAGCAAGAACAACAGCAGGCTGAGCCCGGAGTGAACTTCCTTCCTGTGGTCCTTCCTGCGGAGGCCGGGGGGGCACCAAGTGACAGCCTGAGGACCACCGCCGTGGCCCACTACTGCTTGGACCAAGCCTTAGTTTAATTATCAAGACAGGCTGAGCTCTTTTCACCCATCTCTGCCTCACTTACCCCTGGAGGCTGATAAGGTGGTGAGCACAGATCACAGACCTAACCAGATGGCCCCAGCAATGCACCCTAAACTCCCTCTGGAAGGGAGTACAGGATCCCCTGCCCTCTGGGTGGAGTTGCCTCAACTCCAGTGAATGTGGAAAGTCCTCCCTTAGACCCACTCTGTCCAATATGGTAGCCACGAGCCACAGGGGCTATTTAAATGTACCTTAATTAAAATGAAACAAAAATACACTGCCTCAGTCACACAATTCCAAGTGCTCAGGAGCCGCATGTGGCCACTGTATGTGAACAGTGCAGATACAGAAACATCCCATCCTTGCAGAAAGTTCCACTTGGACAGGCTGCCTTTGCTTCCTGCCAGACCTCTGCACAGACACATGGTTTCTAATCCAAAGAACCCTAAGCAGGGGCAGGAACTACCTACTTCTGGATCTGCCTGGTGTCTGCTTTTCCTCTTGCACTTACTCCCTTTTATCTGCATTTGCCCTACAACCATTCTGTCAAGTTCAATGTAAACCCTTCTCTTTCTATGTGCTCTGGTAAAATGTGATTGTGTCACCTGCAGGTATTCTTGGCTTATGTAAATGGTGTTTACTATCTCCTTCTGCTTCTCGCTTTTGTTCCCTCTGAAGACCCCCATGGCATCTCCTACATCCTGCTGTTCCCCCTAAGAGATGAACACACTGTAGGGTTTGGGGAAGGAAGAAGCAAATGAATCTTCTTTAAACAAGGATGTGACTGAACATAGCTGTTCAGTTTGGAAATCAGTCTTTTGAGCCTCCACCCCTTCTCTGTGCACCCCAGCACCCTGCCCTGGCCTCTGTCACAGCACCTAGCCCCACACTCTGTGTCCCCCATTCATCTGAGTATCATCAGAGCCTGGTCAACGCAAGTGTACACACACACACACACACACACTCACTCACCAGCTTCTCCTCCCCCCAAACCCAAAAAGTCACTAAAGAGGCTGGATCTCAGCTGGTTTCAAAGGAATATGAGAAAAAGTCAGTCTCATACTTTTATATTTAAAAGTGCTCTGCAAACTACTTCCTGGAGCAGACAAGAATGGGGAATGTGAAGAAATCACTTTGCTATGTGTGCTGTGGAAAGCACAAGCCATTCAGGGCCTGGGGCAGCCACACACCCAGTGCCACACAGTGATGCCGAACACGTGCAGGAGACCCATGCGGCCCTTTAGAAGCCTGGAAGAGACCCCATCAGAAATCGCACTCAACAGCGTGACTGTCCCCACACCTCCTTGGAGCCAGAAACAAGACAGAACTAGACACCAATCATCCTCAAAGTGCCCTCCCCCTAGCCTTCCCTTCTTTCCTTCAGCCACGTGACCAACAGCTACTTCTGGAAACCAACACTTCTCTCCAGGAAGGGGTCTTAGAAAGGACTGCTCCAGATAGGGCTCCACCTGGGTCACAAAGATACGAATCCAGACTGAGGGGGGAGGCTGGGAAGAGCCACTGGCTTACAGAAGCAAGGCTGCCCTCCTGGAATCGAGGCTGCTGGGAGGGGGAGGGCCACTGGTGGGAGAGATATCATGTAGGGGCATCAACTACTGTAGCCGCGATCACTGCTCACACATTATTAATACTCAGATGTAATGGAGGCTGAGGGGTGCGTCCGTGAACAGAGGGGTATGAAAGGCAGGCCAGATGCTTAATTAGAGTCAAACCATCAGACACTTCCTAGATCCTTATAAACCTCATTTTACTGCTTAAAATAGAAACTTTCAAGTAAGGCAAAACTGATTTTATTCTTTTATTTAACCTTTTAATTGCATTATTAATGATTTACTCCTTAACTTTTAAGGACAATAACAACAAAACAAAACAAAAAAACCACGTTTTTCCCCTTCCAAAAAATCAGCTGTTTAGAAAAAGCATTCTGATTAATGATGACAAAATTAAGTATCCCCATGTCCAAATCAATAACAACAGAGGCAAACAATTTCTTGTAAGTTATTTTTAAAAGCACCAAAAGCTTACAACTCATCACCAGATGCTTAAAGCCTATGGATAACTAACTTTGGAGAGGGTTAAGCATTATAAAACATAAAGAACACACAAATAGCTGAATAAAAAAGGTCCTAAGAGTGGTTGATGTAAAAACTGAATCAAGGGGAAAGCCGGGACGGCTCAGCGGGTTGAGCGCTCGCTTTGAGGCCATGAGGACCGAGGAT